>RJWH01005174.1:0-34443 GCA_004363575.1 Solenodon paradoxus | reverse complement strand
ATGGTCCTTACACACACACACACACACACACACACACACACACACACCTGACAGCTCTTATTGCTTCCACACAGCTGAGGAAATTCAACCTTCCCGGGAGCTTGCCTTGGTCAAGAAGCTGACAGGGCCCTAAAGAGAAGATTCAGAAGGTATAAAAGGCTGTTGGTGTGGGCAGGCACGGTGACCAGAAAAGATTTTGAACTCCTGCTTCAAAGAGGGTTTGGCCTGGTAATGCCAAACAAGGCAGAAAAAGGCCCAGCCTGGTTTTGGCCAGACTTCACAGAGGGCGATAAGTACCCACAAACAGCCTTCTATGAAAAAAAAATTCTGCTCCCTCTGGAAAATCATAGCCTTTAACACATTCCCCAGAATGACATCAATCAGGGAATAGGGCCAAATATGTGACTTTCACATTTCTGAAGCAACAAATTTCCTCTCCTCACTTGGCTTTTTTTCTTATATGTATAAATGTAAGAGCCAGTCAATCATTCAAAAATATGAACATCTTAAGCACTTCCAGGCTTTGCAAGTAGTAATTATTAATAGAAGCAAGTGACCATGTCTCTTAGAAATGTTATTTCTCATATCCCTTTTCTGGTTCCCTAAAAGAGACTTATTTATGCAGCCATGCTGAACTGAAATAATAAGAGTTGACACAATGACTGCACCAAAATGGATTTTTCCTCGCTTGATTTATATCGCCAACTTTGTACATGAATGTTCCATTTGGTCTGTCCAAAGACTCTTAAGCTTGGGGGCAAGGGACTGGAGGTCACCCAGATGATGGTGGTTGAGGATAGAATGAATCAAGGAAAAAGAAGAAGAGAAACATTAAGAAAGCCCAGCTGTGTGATTGGTCCACTATTGTTTATAGATTGACACAGAAATTACTCTCTAAAGCCTAACACAATGAAGCAAAAGCAATATTCATTGTTCAGTATTCGCCCTTAATTTCTATCTCCTCATTTTCATCTCCTTGCCTAATATGCCTTTCTTCTTGAGTCATTGCATTCCTCTAAACTCTGGAAATGATATATGTCTTAACTCCTGAACCACTTGCCTCATCAACCCTCCCAATACAGCAGAGCCATAATGACTTCACCCAGTGATATAGCGCAGGTTTAGTTGTATCAGGGGTTACTGCCTTTCACTGTGTGCTATCTAGGGATGTAAAGGAACAAAGACCCTGAAATGTTTCCATCAACTCAAGTGAGGAGGGGGAGGGGGTCTGATTTATCTAGAACTGAATGGGAAACTCATTGGTTCATACTTTATGTAAAATACCTGCTTTGATGCTAAAAGGATGTTTCCCCTACATCTGCTGGTGATATTAAACTATTTAATCTATCTGGAGAGACTTCCCTATTTGAGGAAGTGTCAGTAGAGGTGCCAAAGTAGAGGTCTCCATGGTATAAGACTAGAATGAATTTTCATTAGGAACACATGGATCTCCAGTCAGGAGCCAAAGAGCCAAGATATACTAGCTAAGGGTTTACATCAAAAATTTATTCAAAGCCAAAAACAGGTCAAATTAAGCTGGGGCATGTTCTTAATCTTCCTGGACTTCAGGAGACAACTTTAAAAACCATATTATCTACTGAACTTTGATGAGGAAGTTACCCATGTTAAAGTGTAAGGTGATCCTTCTAAAATTGTATGAGAATACAGAGAAATGTTACTAACTCTTGGGGCTTTCTAGCATACCAACTCTAATATGTACTGAATTTGTTAGGAGTCCATTAAAATAACTCATGAGGAGATAACACATACCAAATCCCTCAACCATGTCCTCATCAAATTTGCATTTTATGGATTTAGTTAAGGCAGGGAATAATACATAGTTGGAAATCTCATGGGTGTTCTGGATTCAGTAAGTCACTTAGAATAAATCAAACAATATATTTCAGTGATTAAGTACCTGGATTTAACAGTCAAAGAGATCTGGGCATAAGCTTATTTTATGTATGACACAATGTAAGGTACTTAACCTCTCCATAATCCAATTTCCAAATTTTTAATATGGAAATAATAGTACCAAAATAATATATTTGTATGAGTACATAAATCATGTGTATGTGTACATATATATTTTTCATATCACACACACCATTTAATCTTGTGCTTGGCACATGGGAAGCAACCAGTAAATGGTAACTATTATTATCATCTAAATTATTATTTCTTTATTAGGTCAAAATATATAAAGCTTAAATCACAGACACAAATGTAAATTACAAAGACAAGAAGTCATAAATCTGTAGAGTGCCTGAATCTGATTTACTATGCCATCTTACAAGTTCACAAATAACACCATTAGCCCCAAAAGGACCAGCTTTGTAAAACTGGAAGTAGTAAAACGTTGATCAAGCAAGTCCAGGACAGTGATTACACTTTAGGTCTAGTGTAGGTCATTACAAAGCAGTACTATTCTTCATGATGAAAACTGTAGGTACGCATGTAAGAAAAAAAGAATTTTGAACAGAATTTTGGCAAAGGTTTAATACAAGGAAGTGCTAAAGGCTTTGGCCATAGATTCTCTTAAGTTCTCAAGTTTTTCCCTAGTTTCCATCTTTGGGAACCTGAACTAACACTCTTTCAACATCACCAAGCTATCCCACTCCATTGGGTCATTCCTATGAGCATACAAGAAAACATGAAAGAAACCTTTCATGTCCCACACTTCTTATAACTATCAAAATTCTCCACTCTATTATGGAAAAATGACAATATGTTGTCTAGAGTAACTATCCCATTACCTTAATGCTTCTAAACTAAAGAACTTCAGCTGGAATTATATTCAACTGAATATTCAAAAACAATTGAACTGAAACTACTATTGTCAATTTCACCAATGACATTCAAATTACAGAGAGGTATAAACCTTGAGATAATTTCAAGATGGTGGACTATTAACATCTTGAGATCACCTCCTCCCCAAGGATTAAAAATAATATGCCCACTTAATAACTTTGGCCTTTGAAAGGGAATGAGGGCCAGTATCTCCACAAAGAGAGGGGACATGCATCTTTGTGAATAGTAGGAAAAAATCATAAGTCTCAGGGCAAATACCATCAATTACCAAGACCCTAGAGTGTATTGAAGGGACCATAATACATCTTTCTCCTGAGGATGTAGGTTTTACCCCCATAGTGGGCAGCCCTATCCCTGGGAACTGACTGACCAGTGCATAGAAAATAGAGGGACTTGTTTTTGGAGAAAAATAAAATTCAGGGCGAGCAAAGAATATAAGACAGTGAGCATGAGAAGTTGACAGGTGAAGTATACACAGACTTCACAAGAAGACTTTCACTGAGTCAAAAACTTACATGTATGGAATAGTAAAGAGGGATAGTGTCCCTGTGAACCTAGATGCTGCTGAATGTTCATTCCTCATGTTCTTTTGTCTGTTTGACACTGTAAGCCACCAAACTTGCAGCAAGACTCCAAAGGAGAAACAACCCACCCACTATGCCATTTACTCAATTTTGATGCCAGACAAATTTTTTGCAGTTATGTTTCTCTGGGCTGAAGGGGCAGTGATAACCCACCCAGGGTGAGGAGAGGCAGCTGAGTTTGTAACCTAGTTGCAGATAACTGAGCGATTTCTTGCAAAGAGGGTTTCACAGCTTAGTAAGGGAGGATCATAAGGGACAATCTAGCTAGACAGCAGCTTTGCACCTACCTGGGGCCACTGCTAAACTGTTCTGTGTATCTGCCTGCTACTTAGCTAGCTTCCATCCTCATATTCCAGAACTTGTTGCAAACATCCATGCTAGGGCTGCTTCCCAAGTAGAGGACTGAGATAGGTTCACAAGGGAATTATGCTTTGATTAAATTGTCTCCAAAAGATCCCAGAAAACACTCACTCCTTTTCATCAGCGGCCTCAGTTGGGACTGTGACCTGTATAAGGTTTAGGACTGCAACTCCAGGGACTGTCTCCTTGTGTTTGCTTTTCATGTCTATATATCCAAAGAAAACTTCTATAATCCCTGCCCTAAATCCAACCTTTCAGACTGGACTCTCAGACCTCAACACAGTGCAGTTTCCAACTTTCTGATATGCACAGATCATGCAAAAACATAAAATCCAATACTGCAAGAAAGACTCTACATTCTATAACCTGATACCCAAACACAAGGTTATTATATCAGGTAAAGGTTATAAAGTTGTTTAACCTAACCCATAGAAATAAATACAGAATAATAAAATAGAATAAAGAGACAGAGAAATATATGCCAAATAATAAAACAAAACCCCAGTGAAAAATCAGATTGAAACAGAAATAAGTAAACTACCTGAAGAAAATTGTAAAGCATCAGTCCTAATGATGCTCAATCAAATCAGGAGAACACCAAAGAAACAAAAAAGGAGCTACAACAAAGATAGAGAAAATATGAGACAGTCCCAAACAGAATTCATAGAACTAAATAACATAATAGTTGGAAAACACAATAGAAAGACTCAACAGTAAACTAGAAGAAGCTTCCAAAAGAATCAATGAAGTCGAAACCAAGGCACTGAAATGTATGCAAGTAGACCAGCAAAGATGAAAAAAGAATTAAAATAAATGAAGACAGCATATGAGACTTATGGGAGAATATTAAGAGGAATGACATTCACATCACAGGGATCACAGCAATAGGAAAGTGAAAGGGGTAAAAACCTTATTTGAAAAAAATAATAGTTGAGGATTTCACTACCTAGGGAAGGAAATATATATACATATACAGGAAGCTCAAAGAGTTCCAAACAAAAGCAACACAAACCAACATACAGAAAACACATGGTAATTAAAACAAAAAATGAAAGATATAGAATCTTGAAAGCATCTAAAGAAAACTGCATCAGTTACAAGGAAGCCCTCCTAAGAGAGTCTGTGGGTTTCTCAAAAGAAAATGTACAGGCTAGAAAGGAAAGACATGATATATTCAAAGTGCAAGAAGAAAAATATTTAAAACAAAGATTAATCAATCCTCCTAGATTATCACCTAAAATTGAAGAAATTATAAAGAGATTTACTGACAAACAAAATTTAAAGTATTCATTACAATATCCTTATAAGAACATTAAAAGATATATATAAAGTGAATGAAATACCACTTAGAAGCAGCAAGTCACCAAAATTTTAAAAGGAGGGAGTCAAATAGTGGACTGTAACAATGACATTGAGATTAGCTTACTTTAAAATTTAAAAAGGTGATAATCATTGAAATTTATATGTAAGCCCCCAGAGTAAACTCAAAACATATATCTAGGGGAAAGGCAAGGAAGAAAATGAAAGGGGATATCAAATACAAAATAAAACTCCTCAAAGCACAAGAGAAGAGAATAAGAGAAGAACAAATATAAAGTGAAAATCTAAAACAATGCATAGAAAACAAATAGCAAAATGACAAAATATTTACATATCAACAATCACCCTAAATATTAATGAATTGAACTCACCAATCAAAAGACATCGAGTGGCCAGATTATTAAAACACAAAACAGAACTCATTGCCACACAGAGAATTCATTTAAATTCTAAAGACAAATACAAGCTCAATGTCAAAGGTTGGAAGACAATCGTACAATTAAATGGTAACCTAAAAAAATGCATGTACAAAGATAATAACATAAGATAACATAGATTTCCAACTGAAGAAAGTAATGAAAGACAAGGAGGACACTACATAATAATTAAGGGGTGAAATCATGAACAAAACTTAGCTCTTATTAATAAATATGCAACAAATAATGGAACATCAAAATACACAAAGCAATTATTGTAGAACTCAAAGGAGACATCAACAGCAATACAATATTAGTAGCAGACTTCAACACCACACTTACAAGGAACAGATAAACCCGGAAGAAAATAAACAGGGAAAAAATGGCAAATCAGAACAAATGGATTTAATACACATTTATCAAACTATCCACCCAAGAATAGCAAAACTCACATTTTTCTCGTGTTCATGGAAAAAACAAGCGTCAATAAATTTACAAAAAATGAAATAATGGCAGGTATCTTGTCCCATCACAATGGCATAAAACTAGAAATCAACCACAAAAATGAAAGCTAGGAAATTCCAATATTTGTAGAGGCTAAACAGCAATATTTTGAATGATTGTTCAGTAAAACAAGAAATCAAAGGAGAAACAAAGACACTTAGAGGCAAATAAAAGTGAACACACAGACTATTAGAATTTATGGGATGAAGCAAAATACTGCTAAGATGGAAGCTCATTGTAATTCAATTCTACCAAATGGAACAAGAAAGCACTCAATATAATCCTATACTTAAAGTAATTAGAAAAAGAACTACTGAAATCAAAATTCAGTGAAAAAAGGAAACAATAAAAATTCGAACATAAAGAAATGAAAACCAAAAAAGACAATTCAGATCAATGAAACAAAAACCTGGATAAATGAAAATATTTTAAAAATTTCCAAAAAATTTGAGGAACACTAAAAATTAGAAAAAACTCTAATAACTAGATAGTAAATGAAAGAAAAGTTAAAATAGATATGTCAGAAATATGGGGACAGTCAAAAGATGGAGACCTGGTAGGGGCAAGATTCAGATCTTCCCCGCAGATCAACTAGGAACTGACTTATTCTTCAGAAACAAATACAGAGGGTAAGCAGATTCAGTGGTTGCAGAAACAGAGCAGCTTTCATGAAGGAAAAGGGGAAGCAAAAATGTCCCAGTAGACAGCTAAACCACAGACTAGAGACTTGGGATAAAGGCTGCAGTGGAGGTGGTGGAACTGCAGGAAGATACAAACCACTTAGTGAGTTTCTACAGAAGTTGTGAAGAGGCCAGCCAGCAAGAGAGGGAGGCAGAGGTGAGGGAGACCATCTTGGTACAGCCTGGAAGGAGAACCAACACCCTGGAGACTGAGCTGAAGCCCTCATGGTGAGATTACACTGGGTGCTGCCATAACCAGAAGGCAGCTAGGAAAATTCCCCATGCCTAACCCCTCCCACCACCAGTTTGCCCCAGAGTCTCAGGATCAACCCACCAGATATCCCACCCACTGGATATTATGCATACCAGATATCCCATCCCCAGAAATAAAGGAAGAAGATTGTTTCCCTGAAGGGACTAAACCTCAATGCAGCCCACTAGAGCCACTCTGTGAGTAGAGATGAAACTGCAGCCTGATTGCCAATATGGGCCAGCAGCAAGGTGATCACCTACATAATGCCATCATTACAGGGAAACTGAACCCACAGAAATAAAGAATGATGACCAGAGCAAAGGCACAGAGAAATACATGTGAAATTATGGATCCAGTCAAAAACTTGGGGAAAATAATAACACAGCAGATATATGCAAACTACCTGAAGATGAATTTAGGGTTACAGTGATTAACATATTCATGGGAATCCAGAAAACAATAGAAGTAAAAGAGAACATTGAAAAAGAAAGAGAATAAATGAAGCAAGATAACAAAGAAATGAAGACTATGACAGCTGAAATAAAGAAGTTAATAGAGGGACTCAATAATAGAATGGGTGAAGCTTCCAACAGAATCAGTGATCTGTAAGATAGGGCAGAGGAACTCACACAAGCAAAACAGCAGAGATTAAAAAATACAAAGTAACAAAGACAGCATTCAAAACCTGTGGGTAACATCAAAAGGAATAACATTAGCATTATAGGGGTCCTGGAAGGATAAGAGAGAGAAAGGGGGAGAGAAATTGTACTAGGAGAAATAATAAATGAGAACATCCCAAACCTGAAGTTTGAAGCAAGCTTCCAGACCCAAGAGGTGCAAAGAGTTCCAAATAAAAGAAACACAAACAGAACTACACCTAGACACAATGACATTAAATGTAAAAATACAAGATTAAGAAAGAATCTAAAAAGCAGCCAGAGAAAATCATGTCACATACACAGGCGTCCCCATAAGATTGCCAGCGGATTTCTCAGCTGAAACTCTACAGGCCATGAAGGAATGGCACGATATATCCAAAGTGCTGAAAGAAAAGGATTTTCAATGAGGGATACTATACACTGAAGGAATGGCACGATATATCCAAAGTGCTGAAAGAAAAGGATTTTCAATCAGGGATACTATACACTGTGAGATGATCATTCAGAACTAAAGGAATGATGAAAAAGTTTTTCTGATAAGCAAAAGCTACAGGAATTCATCTCCATAAGACCAACTTTATGAAAAGTATTAAAGGATACGCTATAAAATGCAAAGAAACCCCGAATGAAAACGGTAAGACAGGAAATATAAAAAGTAGGGAGGTAAAGAAGAGAAAAAAATGTGGATTGTTAGAATGAGTGGAAGACTAATTTACTTTCAAATAAAATAGAAAATAAACACAGAATTGTTAATGCTAACTTGAGGGTCACCTCAAAATACATCCCCAGGAAAAATGCAAAGAGGAAAACAAAAATGGAAACCAATCAAAACATAACAACACCCAACCAACCTAAGAAGAGAAATAGAAGAATAAAGACATTGTCTGGAGCAATAAACAGAAGACAAATTATAAAATGATAGCAAGTAACTATATGTCAATAATCAGCATTAATGTTAATGGACTGAACTCAACAGTCAATCAAGGCAGAGTGGCTGAATGGATTAAAAAGCATAACTCAACCTACTGTGGCATTCAGGAAGCACACCTTCTTTCAAAAGATAAACAAAGGCTAAAGTCAAGTGGTTGGAAGACAATTCTACAGTCAAATAGCAACCGCAAAAGAGCAGTAACAACTATACTCATAGCAGATAAAACAAACTTCCAACTAAAGAGCATAACAAAAGACAGAGAAGGACATTGTATAATGATTAAAGGGTCAATCCAATAAGAAGACATAATTCTTATTAACATATATACACCAAAAATAAGGAGCATCAGAATTTACTAAGCAAGTATTACTAGATCTCTTGAAAGTCATCTACAGCAACACAGTAATAGTGGGTGACTTCAAAATTCCATTTATAACAATGGACAGATAAACCAAGAAGAAAATTAACAGATCAACAGCTATTTAAATGACCATTGGAACAGATAGGTCTAATATACATATACATAATGCTTCACCCAATGACTACAGATTTCACTTTATTCTCAAGTGCATGTGAAACATTCCCAAGGATAGATCATATGTTGGGACACAAAACATCTCTCAATAAATGTATTAAGACTGAAATTACAACAAGTATCTTCTGTGACTACAATGGCTTAAAACTAGAAATAAACCACAAAGAAAGCTGCATAACCACAAATTAATTGGAAACTAAGCAAAATGCTTGTGAATGACTCTTGTGCGAAAGAGGAAATCAAAGAGTAACTTTAAAAATACTTAAAAACAAATGAGAATGAACAAAGGAGCTATGGGACACTATGGAACGCAAAAAGCAGTACTAAGAGGAGAGATCATCATAACCCAGGCAAACCTCAAAAAACAAGAAAAATCACAAATAGACTATCTAATACTACACTTACAATAATTAGAGAAAGAAAAAAATGAAAGCCAAAAATCAGCAGAAGAAATGGAATAATCAAAATCCAAGCAGAAATAAATGAAATCAAAACAAAAATACAATCCAAAAGATCACTGAAGCCAAAAGCTGATTCTTTGAAAAAATAAGCAAAATTGACAAACCATTTGCTAGATTCGCAAAGAGAAAGAGAAAAAACTCTCATAATTGGAATCAGACATGAAAGGGGAGAATTTACAACAGATACCACAGAAATTCAGAACATCATAAGAAACTACTACGAACAGCTCTAGTTCAACAAAGTGGACAACCTTGAGGACATGGACAGATTTTTAGAAAAATACTGTCAACAAAGACTGAAGCTTGAGAAACTATAAAACCTGAAAAGAACAATCACAAGCAAATAAATTGAAGAGGTATTAAAAAGTCTCCCTAATAATAAAAGCCCAAGACCAGATAGCTTTTCTAATGAGTTTTACCAAGCCTTCAGAGAAGAATTAATACATATTATTATCAAACTCTTCAAACATATTGAAACACAAGGAACAATCCCAAATACTTCTTATGAGACTAACACCACACAGGTACCAAAAGCTGATTTAGATGTCATCAGAAAAGAAAATTACAGACCAATATCTCTAATGAACATAGATGCAAAAATTCTGAACAAAACATTAGTAAACCAAATCCAACAATGCATTAAAAAGATCATCGCTCATGACCCAGTGGAATTTATCTGAGATACAAGGACGGGTCAACACACATAAATATATTTATGCAATACCCCATGTCAATAAGAGCAAAGAGAAAAACCACATGAACATGTCAATAGACACAAAGAAAGCTTTTGACAATATCCAGCACACACTTAAAATATCCCGCATAAAATGGGAATAGAAGATACATACTTCAACATAATAAAACCCATCTATGTAAAACACATGGACAACTACATAGTCAATGGCGAAAAAGTTGAAAGCATTTTCTGTAAGGTCCGGAACAAGACAAGGCTGTTCATTCTCATGACTGCTATTTAACATTGCAGTGGAGGTCTTAGCCATAGCAATTGGGCAAGAAAAGGAAATAAAAGGAATCCAATTTGGAAGGGAGATATAAAACCATGATTATTTATAGATAACATGATTATATATATTGAAAAACCTGAAAAATCTGTCAAAAAAACTTCTAGAACTCCTCAATGAATACAGTACAGTGGCAGGCTACAAAATCAATGCACAAAACCCTGTTGCATTTTTTACACAAACAACATGCTTGGAGAAAATGAAATCATGAAAATCACACCATTTAAAATAGAAGTCAAAAGAAAAAAAACAAGGAATATACTAACCAAAGGAAATAATAGACCTGTACAATGAAAACTACAAGTACTTCTTCAAAGAAATAGAGGAGAACATGAAGAGATGGAAAGACATCACATGATTGGAAGAATAAACATCATTAAAATAGTCATCTTACCTAAAGCAACTTACAGTTTTAATGCAATTCCCATTAAAACCCCTTGGGTTTCTTTCCAGTAAATAGAACAAAAAATCTTAACCATTTCTATGGAACAACTAAAGACCACGAATAACCAAAGTAATTGTGAGAAACAAAGAATGAATCTGGAGCAATCACACTACCGTACAATGAGCTATATTACAAAACAATAGTGATAAAAAATGGTATGGTACTGGAATAATAACAGAGGTACCAATCAGTGGAATGGAATTGAATCACCCGAGACTGATCCATTCACATACAGACAGTTAATGTATAACAAAGAAGCCAAAAGCATATGACGAAGAAATGAGGCCACTTCAATAAATGGTGTTGGGAGAACTATACAGTCACATGCAAAAGAATGAACTTAGACCACTCTCTAACACCATTCACAAGAATTAACTCAAAATAGACTAGAGATTTGGACATAAGACCAGAAAACATACACAACATAGGAAACTTCCTATGACATCTGTTGTAGAGAGGTCTTTAGGGACCTCCAGGGTCAAGGGAAGCAAAAAGATAAACAACTGTGATTACATCATTTTAAAAAGCTTCTTCACAGTGAAAGAAATCACCAAAACCAAAAGGCAACCTACTAAATGGGAGATGATATTTGCATTTCATATTTGTGACAAGTGCTTAATATCTAAAATATAAAAATCATAAAAAATAACAGAAAAACAGGCAATCCAATAAAAAATTGGAAAGCATTAGAGACACATTTTTCTGAAGAGTATATACAGATGATCAGCAAGCACATGAAAAGATATTCCTATTTGCTGGCTATCAGGGAAATGCAAATTAAAACAACAATTAGATATCACCTTACACCTAAAAGACTGGCTATTATCAAAAAATGTGGAAACAAGTGCTGGCAAGGATGTAGAGGAAAGGGAACATTTTTTCACTGTTGGTGGAACTGAAAATAGGTGTAACCCCTATGGAAAACAGCTTGGAGATTCCTCAAAAAGTTGAAGATGGAAATCCCATATGATCCTGTTATACCACTTCTGGATATTTACCCAAAGATACAAAAACACTCGTTCATTTATGCCCCCCTGCACTTATTGCAGTCCTATTCCCAATAGTTAAGAACAGGACATCACCTAAGTGTCCAACATCAGATGAATGGATAAAAAAGTTGTGGCACATATGTTCTATGGAATACAACACAGTCCTTAGAAGAGATGAAATCCTGGCATTTGAATCAACATGGATGGATCTAGAGGGGTTTATGCTAAGCAAAATAAGTCAAAAGAAGAAAGATACCAGATGATCTCATTCATTGATGGAATGTGAATAGACAAAACAAAGCAACAGATGAAACAAAACCAACACTTGAAACTTGCAAAATAACTGTTACCAAAAGGGAATGGGGGGTGTGGGGAAATGGTGGTAGAACCCACTGGGTAATGGTGAAGAACACCTGGTGATTTGGTGGAGGGCAGGGTTTGTTAACATACATCTAACAAATGATGAATCTCTACATATGAGGTTATATTAATTTGTATATTAAGTCAATATAATCATAAAGAAATAGGAAGTATCATTAACAACTGCTATAAACAGATATATACCATGTTGGACAACCTAGAGGACATAGAAAAATTCTTAGAATCATGCACCCTATCAATCAGAATAAGAATAACTAGAAAAGCTGAACACATATATGACAGGCAAAGAAACTGAAGAAATGATCATATGTCTCCCCAATAATAAAAGTCCAGGAAGAGATGGCTTTACTAGTGAGCGCCCCCAAAACCTCAGAGAAGAATTAATATCTATTTTTCTTAAGTTTTTCCAAAAATTGAACAACAGGGAATACTTCCAACGTTAACTGATGCCTAAAACAGACAAGAACATAACAAAAATAAAGTTACGGAACAATATTTCTTATAAACATAATGCAAAAGTTCTCAACAAAATATTATCAAACGGAGTCCAACAATATATCAAAAGGATAGTACATCATGATCAACAGCAATTTATTCTAGGAATACAAGAATGGTTCAACATATGCAGATCTATTACTATAAAACAATACACCAATAAAAGGAAGCAAAAAATCATAATGAACATTTCAAGAATTTGAGCACAGATTTATGATAAAAACTCTCAATAAAATAGGAATAGAAGGAACATGCCTCAACACAATAAAGACCATATTTTATAGAACCACAGACAGCCTTATACTCGATGGTAAAAATGTGACAGTGTTTTCTGGAAGAACAGGGACAAGGCAAGAGTGTCTACTCTCATGACTGCCATTTGACATTGTATTGGTGGTACTACCAGAGCATTGGGCAAGAAAAAGAAATGAAAGGAAGCCAAATTGGAAAAGAAAAAAAGTAAAATTTTCACTAGTTGCAAATAGCATATACTATACATATAAAACCTAAAAGACACCACCAAAATTATTAGAATTAATAAATGAGTACAGAGCAGTAGGAGGCTATAAAATTAAAATACAAGATTTTTCCCTTTTACATACAAACAGTAAAAGATAAAAAGTAAGATAAAATTCAATTTATAATCAAAACAAAAAAGTAATTACCTTGGAATAAACTTTTTCAATGAGGTGAAAGACTACAATTAAAACTGTAAGTCATTGCTGAAAGAAACAGAATATACAAAGAGATGGAAACATATTAAATGATTAAGATTAGGAAGAATCAACATTCTTAAATGGCTATCTTGGTGCACCCTGACCGAGTAGTGATTAGGTCAATCCCCTCCAAAGGATATAAGCCACATACCCCTGGGTTGGAGCCCCAGGTCCAAGGGGAAATTGCCAGTGTGAACAACTCAATCTTTTGCGGCCCCCTCCCTCCAGTCCTGTTCCCAGGATTCAAGCCCAGCATACTGTTTTGATTTATCTGCTTGCGCTTTCTGGTTCTTCTTGGTTAAGTTTTGGAATGTTGTTAAATTTCATAAATATGTTCACTTCTAGGTTATCCAATTTGCTGACATATAATGTACATAATATTCTCTTATAATCCTTTGTATTTCTGCTGTATCTGTTGTGATTATTTCTCTTTCATTGCTGATTGTGTTTTCTCTTTTTTTGAGTCTGACTAGTGGCCTATTTTGTTTATTCTTTCAAAAAATCAACTTTGGCTTCACTGATTTTTGATGTCTATTTCATTCATTTCTGCCATAAGCTTATTTACTTCCTTTTATTGGATCTATGCTTCCTTTTTGTTGTTTTTCTAGTCCCTTTAGATGAAGGTTTAGGTTTTCTATTTGTGATTCTTATTATTTCCTAAGGTAGTTTTGTATCACTATCAATTTCCCTCTTATTACTGCTTTTGCTGTATTCCACAGATTCTGATATATCATTTCTCCATTTTCATTTGAATCCAAGTATTTTTTTTTATTTCATCCTTAATTTCCTCCTTTACCCAATGGCTGTTCAGTAACATGTTGTTTATCTTCCAATCTTTTGCAATGTTCCTCTCCTCCTTTTGGTTGCTCTCTAGTGATGCCACTGTTATCTGAAAATATGCTCTATATGATTTCAGTCTTTGAAAATTTATTGAGACAAGCTATCTTGTTTGACATTTAACTCCTTCCTATATCTCAGCTGATTAACAGAAACCCCTCTAGACAAGGTTTTCACTGGGCGTGTCTAAGGCTTCTGTTTCACTGCCAGAGGCATTTAGAAAGCGGGGGTCCTCAGGTCTTTGTGGTTTACAGAGTAACCCAGCAAAAATGAAGTTTTTCTAGTTCCTTGTTTCACATATACATATATACATACATATATTTCCATATATACATATATATTTCATCTCTTCTATTTTGTTGTTTAAAGATCTAGTTGCTTTATTGAGTCTCTGTCTGGATGAGCCCTCTTTTACTGAAAAAGGAGTATTAAATTCCCCTATTATTATTGTGTTGCTGTCAATATTTCTATTTAGATCTGTTAATATTTGCTTGATTTGTTTCAGTGCTCTATTATTAGGTGCATATATATTAATAAATGTTAAGCTTTTCTGTTGCATCATATAATATCCATATTCATCTTTATTTACCTTCTTTGTTTGAAAGAATACTTTATCTGAGATGAGTATAGCAGTTCCTGCTCTTTTGGGTTCACTGTTATCTTGGAGTACCATTCCCCATTCATTTACTTTGTCTTTGCTTGTCTCTTGATCTTTGGTGAGTTTCTTGCAAACAGCACATAGTCATAGAGTTAGGGTATTTTTTAATCCACTTAGCCACTCTGTCTTTTAACTGGTGAGTTCATTCCATTTACATTTAAAGTGATTATTGATATTTGAGAATTTGCTGCTGCTATTTCGATTTTTGTTTTCTGGTCTTTTTTATTTGCTACTTTGTATATTTTTGTAAACTTTCTTCTCTTTGGGTTAAATAGCAGAGCCTCTTTGAACATTTCTTGTGGAGGAGGTGTCATGGCAGGAAAAATCTTTCAACCTTTATCTGTTTGGAAAAATCTCAATTTCTCCCTCAAATTTGAGAGTTTTGCATGATATAGTATTTTTGGCTGGTACTTTTTCTCTTGTATTTTAAGGACATCAGTCCATTCTCTTCTAGCCTGTAGAATTTGCACTGAGAAGTTTGAGGTTAGTCTGATGGGAGTACCTTTATATATTTACATGCTATTTGCCTCTGACTACCTTTAGGATTCTTTTTGTCTTAGACTTTGATAGTTTCACAAGTATGCTTGTTGGTATAGTTTTTTAATTTATATAATTGTTCACTTGACTTCATTGATGTGTATGTTAATTTCCTTCTGTAGGTTTGGGAAATTTTCAGCAATTATTTCTTTGAATATGTTCTCTATGCCTTCTTTTATTCTTCACCTTCTGTAATAGCCAAGATTCGTATATTGCCTTTCATAATGGTGTCAGATGCTTCTATGAGTGCTTCTTCATTTTTCTTTTTTTGCATTTAATTTCTCTTTCTTTTTCCTCCTGGCTCCTTTCTGCATTACTATCCTCTAAATCACTAATCCTTTCCTCCATTTGGGTTACTCTGTTACAAAGTAACCAATGAGATCAGAGAGACACACCAGAGTTAAAGAGAATTTAAGAGGAGTTTATTGGCCGGCAGCTGCAAGGCGGGAAAGCACCACCCAAATTGAGCAGCTGTGTACTCAGATAGCACAGGGTATTTATAGCTTGATTTTTCTGGGTGTGCCGGGGTATGTGCTGTGCATAAGAGGTTTACAGAAGCAGAATGATGGGTTATCATAATTGTTTACATAGCAGAGGTCACACCCAAAATGTCTTAAGCTATCTGTTTGACATTTAACTTCTTCCTAGATCTCAGCAGATAAACAGAAACCTCTCCAGCCAAGGTTTTCCTCACTGGGAAGCTACCTAGCATTCCAGGTGCCAAGGTTTCTGTTTCACTATCAGAGGCATTGATTATCTAGAAAAAAAGCAGGGTCCTCAGGGCTTTGTGGTTTACAGAATAACCCAGCAAAAATGAAGTTTTTCTAGTTCCTTGTTTCAATTTTACTCCCATATCTTTCTATATTATTCATAGTTTAATTAGTTACCTCCTGTATCTCTGTTAGTTTTTACTGTAGAACTTCAATTTCTGCTTCTGCTCCTTGATTATGTTTTTAGGTCATTGGCTTGTTTTTCTGAAATTTCTTTTGACTCTCTGAATATCTTTATGATTGCAGATTTATTCTTTATCTGATAAAAAGAACCAATCTTCCATGTCTTTGAAATTGATTACTGGTGAGCTGTCATTTTGTTGTGCTTCCATTTCTTGAGGTTTCAGGTATATTGTGTGTTTTTTCCCCCATGGTATGGGATCTTGTTGATCAGCTAATTTTTTGTATTCTTCCAGGGGGCATTCTAGTTTTGTTTCATATTTTTCTCTTACATTATTCTGTTGTGTATTTTACAGTGTCAGGGAATGAAGATGGCTGCTGGGTTGGGGAGGGTCAAGTGGGATATAGGAGCAGTGCAGATGTTGCAGCCTGGTGTGGGGTGGTGGACTTCTTTCGCTGATAAATCTTAGCTGGATGGGGCTGGGAGACTTGTCTCTGCTGGCTGTGCTTGCGTCTGTCTTCACCAAGCCACCAGAACTCAGTCCCATCCACGGATTTCTCCACCAAAATACTCCGCCACTAGAGCCTGAGTTCTAATGAGCCTGAGCCCAAGGTGTGGGGCAGAAGGAGTGCCAGTGCCTCTGTGCTCCTAGCTTTGCAGCCCTAAAACCTGTTTTGGGGTTCTATTCAGGCCAAGACTCCATGCAGGCAGCAATCCTGTTCTTCCCTCACTCAGTTCACCCTAGTCTTGCAACTATCAGCTGTATCTGTATTCACAAGACTAGAAATTAAAGTGCTAGCTCTGCTATTTCTGTAAGTGTCTGTGAGAGAACCAAAGAGGCAGCTGAGGCTGAGTTCGCTTCGGAAGCCCCCATGCCACTGGAAATCAGAGTAGCTGCCATGACTTTTTCTGACAGTGCTCACAAGTCTATGTGCTGCTGCAAGCTAACGTGGCTCCAACAGACATTTCTGAAAGTGCCCGAGGGAGTACAAAAGGCTTGTTGTCACTGTTGATCTCTTCACACAATCCCCATGCCTTTCTCACCCAACTTCAAAGCCTGTTGCTTGCTCCAAGGTCCTTCAATGCTAAAGTAGCCCCAGCAAATCGCTTCAGAAATGCCTCTATTTGTAAAACTCAAACTCCTGGGCTTTCTCTGGACCATCTTAAGGACCAACTTCAGCTGATGCCATCTTGATATTCTCTTTCAGAGATCTTACTTTTAAAGTTCTTTATATTTAGTAGAGAGTGGCAAACAAAAATTAAACATAAGATATAGAGAAAATTATTGACAAAATATGCACACATTGAATTCAATAATACATTAGACGCTACAACCAGATGTAATTTATCTCAGATATGCAAGGCTGGTTCAACATTTTATACACAATTAACATAACTCTTCATATCAACAGGCTACAAAATTAATCTCACAGAATATTAAAAGATGCAGGTACCAATCTGAGATATCACCCAAGGTTATTCACTGCCTTGTTTCTAAGGGTTACAGATACTTGTTCTCAGCAAAGGCAATGCTGGTAGGGAGACCTACAGGACCCAATGATTTGGGGAAAAGAGATTGTATTGAAGAGATTTCCCAAGGAATTCCAGGCATATGAGTGACCACAGATTAGAAGAAAGGGACACATACAACTGTGTCAGTGGGTGGTAGTTGCTGTGACTACAAAGGCAGTCAATGTGATAGAAATAGCAGAGCAGCATATGCAGCCTCCAGTTACAGGGATGGAAGATTAAATGATCTGTGGTGGAATATAGGCTTGGCTTAACTGTAGCCCAAAGAGGAATGTTGAGGTACAGACTTCAGTCCCTCCACTAGTTGGAAAACCAGCAAAGAGAACAATAAAGTTTTCATTCACACTTTCACAAACATTGGGATCTGCACTCATGCAGCAGAGAACTCCAACACCACAGTAAAAAGACTGCCAGATCCAGGTTTGGGGTCACTAAGGAAAGGATTAACTCTGGTGATACCCAAATGAACAATCCCTCTAACCACTACAGTCCACTAAAATAACTACTCAATTTACATATGCCCCTTGTTAATCCAGCTGCCATTCTCCACCTCCTTGACACAGCAAGTAACATTAATACAGAAGTTTGAAAATGTCAAAAAACATAAAATAAAATTGTAAAACCATTTGATGTTAAAATAAAAAATAGGCATCTCACATCAAAGGCCCCCATGGGAAGGAAGAGAGTACAAAATATTCAAGACCACAAAGGACAATGACATCACAAGGAAATAACCAATCATTTCCATGAAACAAATTTGAAGACATTGAGAATTACATTTTCTTAGTGAATAAATAATTCAAAGCAGTCATCATAAAGAAACTCAAAGAGATAAGAGGAAACTCAGGAAAAGGGTTCAACAAAATTAAGAATACTCATCAAAGCCTGTCAAAGAAATATAAGGGAAGTCAAAAAAAGTCAAGGAAACCCAAAATACATTCAACACACAGAAGACAATAATTTAACATTTAAAACAGATTCAGAATGTTAAGACTGTAATAAATAAGAACAAGAGCACTACAGAAAGCTATGAAAGCAGAATTGACCAAATGGAGGCATAGATTGATAACCTAAATGATAGAAATGTCAAAATAAACTAGAAGACAGGAGATATAAAAATTACACAGACACACACACATGTGTGTATTTATATATACATATATGTATATATAAAAACACAAGAGCATTCTGACTCCATTAGGAAAGGCAGGATAATAATGGGTATAACAGAAAGTGACTAGAAAAGGGAAAAGAAAACTTATTAAAAATAATAATAGCTGAAAACTTCCTAAACCTGGAGAAGGACCTGAATGTACTAGTCAGTGAATCCAATAGAACTAGTTATCTAAATTCAATGATACAACAAGACATGTAATTGTGAAATTATGAAAGTTGCAAGACAAGAAAAATTACTAACAGTAGCCAGGCGAAAAGGTTAATAACATATAAAGGTACTCCTATCAGGTGATTTTCGAAGTTCTCATCAGAAGCTCTACAAGTCATGAAAGAGTAGGAAAAAATTAAAAACACTCCAAGATAACAACTGCCAACCAAGAATACTGTATCCTGAATTTTTTTTCAGGTATAAGAGAGAAGTAAAAGTTTTCTCCTACAAAAAAAGTAATCTGAAGGATTTAGCTACCAGGAGTTTACCCTGGTTGAAGTACAGACTTCAGTCTGTTGAAATGTTGAAACATTTCAACATTCAGAAATGTTGAAAGATGCTCATTTGTATAAATTGAAAAAAATATGAAATATTAAGGAAATAACTAGGGAGACAAAGCCAGAAACCAAAAGTCAAAATGGCAGTAGCAAGCCTTCATATATCATAATCAACCTGAATGTAAATGAACTGACTTCACCAAAAAAAAGACAGAGTAGCTGGATGGATTAAAAATGAAAACTCACCTGTATACTATTTTAAAATACTCATTAAGGTATAGAAATAAACAGTCTTAAAATGAATGAATTAATTGTACTCCAAGTCAATAGAGAATCTGAAAAAGCAGGAACCCCTATATTCTATCAGATGAAATAACTTCCAGCCTAAAATGTTAACACAGGCAAAGATTGTCATTTTATAGCAATAAAAGGAAAACACAATGTGGTGTTCCAAGATGAAAAACTGTTAATAGCTCAAATTCACAGTGGCAAACAGCAACAGTACAAACAAGAAAAACCTATTTATAAATGACCATCTTTGAAAGCCCCCATAAGACTGTCATCAGACTTCTCAGCTGAAAGATTTCAGGCAAGAAAGAAATGGTATGATATATATAATCTGCTAAAAGAAAAGGACTTCCAATCAATAATGCTCTACTTTGTTTGATTATCACTTAGAACTGAAGGAATCATAAAGAATTACACAGACAAAAAACATTAAAATAATGTATCGCCACAACAAACTTCATAAGAAATACTACAAGAATTTCTATAAAATGAATAAAACAACTTAAAAGCAGCAAGACATCAAAATATAAATTGTGGGGAAAAAGAGATTAAAAATGTGGAGAGTTAGAATGAGCTGAAGATTAACATGGCTTCTTTTTTTAAGGAGAGGGGCAGGTAGGAATGAAAGCAATTAGGCATACAGGAAAGAAAAGCAGAGGAAGCATTTTTACTTATTTTTATTTTAGTTGTTCATTTCGGTTCCCTCCCCATCCTACCTGGTCCTGATACATCAACCCAGGGCCCTTGGAATGTATGTGGGCTGTGCTCAGTCAGAGGCAACAGATCCAACCATTATTCTACTAGAAAACATCAAAATTACCTTGCTTTCAAGTAAAAATAGGAAATACATACAGAAACTTTTGTGTAAACCCCGGGTTAACCTCAAAACATAACTCCAGGGAAAAAAAGAAAAGTAGAAATGAAACACAATAGAATTGCTTTCAAATCACATAAGAAGAAAAAGAGATAAAAACAAAAGCACTGTCTACAATACACCCAGAAAACAATTAACAAACTAGAAATAAATAGTTACATATCTATAATCACCTTAAATGTGAATAGGATGAACTCACCTATCAAAAAGCACAGAGTGGCAGAATGGATTAAAAAAAAACCCAACTTTCTGTTGCATTCAGGAGACTCATCTACATTTGTAAGACAAAAACAGACATGGTCCAAAGTTGGAAGATATTCCTACGGTCAAGAGTTAACTGAAAAAAGCAGGGATAGCCGAATTTACAGCAGATGAAACACACTTTCAAAAAAAGAAGATAACAAAAGGTAGAGATGGTCTTCATATAATGACCAAGGGGTCAGTAGAGCAAGAAGACATAACTCTTATTAATATATGTACCAAATGGAGGAGCATCAGAACATATAAATTAATTATTAACAAAAGTAAAAAGAGACATAAACATGAATACAATAACAGAAGATTCAGTACCACACTTACAACAAGGGACAGATCAAACCTGCAGAAAATTATCAGGAAAACAACAGCTTTAAATGGAATATTAGAACAGATAGTTATAAGCGACATACACTGAATACTTCATCCAATCACTACAGAATTCACATTTTTCTCAAGTATTCATAGAACACACTCTAGGATAGACTATATATATATATATATATATATATATATATATATATATGTTGGGTACAAAACATGTCTCACCATATTGACAAAGACTGAAATCACACCAAGTAATTTCTCTGATCACAATGAATCAAAACTGGAAACAAACTAAAAAAGACAGAAGTTTTAAAAATATATGGCGGCTAAACAACACACTTCTGAATGACTCTTAGGTAAAAGAGGATATCAAAGGAGAATTTTAAATGTACTTGGAGAACAGTACTGCACCAAAAGCAGATGAGGACATCACTAAGAATAAAAATTACAGACCAATATCTTTAATGAACATAGATGTAAAATTCCTCAACAAAATATTAGTAAAAAGTATTCATCAATATATTTAAAAATTAACAGTTAAAACCAAGTGGAATTTTCCTGTGGTTGCAGGATAGGTCAACATATGGAAATGTATTAATACCACACAGCAGCAAAAGCAATGAGGAAAATCATATGATTATATCAATAGATGCAGTGAAAGCTTTTGACAAGATTCAGCACCCACTTATGATTTAAAAACTCTAAAGAAAATTAGAACAGGAGGAACAAATCTAAACAAAACAAAGACCATATATGATAAACCCACAGCCAACATCACTCTCAAAGGTAAAAAATTGAGTTTCCTCTAAGATCAAGAACAAAACAACGGTGTTCACTCTCACCACCACTATTTAACATCATACTGGAGTTCTTAAGCACAATAATTAGATAAGAAGAAATAAAAGGATTTCAAATTATAAAAGAAGAAATCAAACTATCACTATTTCAGATGACATGACGATATACTTAGGAAACCTTAAAAACTCCATCAAATTTATTAGAATTAATCAATCGATAAAATAACATCACCAGCTGCAATATTAATATACCAAAATTTGTTGCATGTTTATATGCAACAATGTGGTAGAAGAGAATGAAATCAAGAAAACTGTCCCATTTAAAATAGAAACAAAAAGAATTAAATACCTTGGAATATATTTAACAAAGGAAGGTAAAATACTTGTATAATAAAAACTACAAAACATACTTAAAGGAAATAGAGAAAGATACAAAGCAATGGAAGAATATCCCTTGCTCATGGCTGGGAAAAAGTAACAACGATAAAATGTCCATCTTACCCATAGTAATGTACATGTTTGACGCAATCCCCATTACAATCCCAGAGGCATATTTCATGGAAATAGAATAAAAAATTTGAATTTTACATGGAGTAGCAAAATGCCCCAAATAACCAAAGTATTCATGAGAAAAAAATGAACAGTCATGGAAGTATCATGCTCCCAGATCTTACTATAGCAATCAAAACTGGATGATAATAAAATAAAAATAGATACAAATATTAGTGGAACAGAAATGAATCACCAGAACTAGCTTCACACAAATATAGTCTGTTAATTTATGAAAAAGAAACCAAGAGTATATGATGGACAAAGAAAAGTCATTTCAATAATTGGCTTTGGGAACTGGACTCTCACATGCAAAAAATGAATCTAGACCACTCTAAAATACCATGCACAAAAATTTATTACAAACTTGGATGTAAGACTGGAAACCATAAAATACTTTGAAGAAGATAACATAGGCAAACCATTCCATGACATAAGTCTTAGAAAGGTCTTCAGGGAATCAACTCCATTGGAAAAAGAAACAAAAACTAAAATTAACAAATGGAACTCTATCAAACTAAACAGCTTCTGCACAGTGAAAGAAACAACCACCAAAATGAAAAGACAGCCTCTGGACTAGAAGACATCTACACATAATATATCTAACAAGGGTTTAAATAATCAAAAAATATAAAGAATTCATAAAAACTAGCATGTCCTGGTAACCTAGCGGTTTAGGTTCCCAATTCAAGACCCAGGACTGGAGGAAACAGCAAGATGAACAACTAAATAAAGTAATAAAGTGCTTCTTCCTCCACACTCTTCCTGACTGCCTTAATTCCTGCCTACACTTCCTTTAAAAAAAGAATTCAGAAAGACCAACAATAGAAAAGTAAACAACCCAACTAAAAATGGGCAGAATAAGTGGACAGATATTTCTCCAAAGATGTTATACCGATGGCCAACAGGCATATGAAAAGATGTTCTTCCTCACTTTTTATTAAGGAAATGAAAGTGAAAACAACAATAAGATAACACTTTATACTTGTGAGAATAGCTATCATCCAAATGTCTGGAAAAAACAAATGTTGGTGAGGATGCAGAGAAAAGGCAACCTTTTTACACTGTTCATGGGAGTGTAAATTAGTGCAGCTCTTGTGGAACGCCCTTGTGGAGATTCCTCACCATATTGAGAATAAAAATCCTGTGCATCCCTATTTTCCTAAAAGACACAATAATACTAATTCATAGTGATATATGCACCCCCATGTTTATTTTAGCATTATTTACAATAGCCAACAATTGGGAACTACTCAAGTGGCCATCATCAGATGAATGTATAAAGATGATGTGATATATATGCATAATGCACTACTACATAACCCTTAAAAGATGAAATCCTGTCATTAGTAACAACATGAATGAAACTAGAAGGGATTATGCTAAGTGAAATAAGTCAGAAGTAGAAAGATAAATATAGGATGATCTAATTTGTATGTGGAATATAAAGAAACAATGCAAAGGAACACAGTAAAAATAAAAAAAATTTGGACATTAACAACAGAAATGAGTTTACTAGTGAACTGGGTGGCAAGTGGGGACAATTCATGGTGGGGTCCAATGGACAATGGTGAAGTACTTTTGGTAATTTTGTGGTGGGCAGGGTGTCTGTCATATATTTGAAGAATAGTGAACCTGAATATATGGATTTATATTATTTTGTAAATAAAATCTACCTCAATATATATATAATATGCAAAACTGATAAAGGGATCAATGCAACAGGAATACATAATACTTATTACTAAATATGCACTCAACACAGAAGAACTCAAATATATTAAGCAAATATTACTTGCCCTAAAGGAAGACAACTAAATACTATTAGGATACTTTAACACCTCACTCACAATAATGGACATACTATCTAGGAAGAAAATCAACAAGGAAATTATGGCCTTAAATGTAAAATTTACAAAAAAGGGGTTTAATAGATACATAGAGAGTACTTCATCCCAAATCAATAGACTATGTATTTTTTTCTAATGGTCATGGAACATTCTTAGGGATAGACCATATGTTGGGACACAAATCAAGTCTCAATAAATTTACAAAGGTTGAAATCATATCTAGTCTCTTTTTGTATCACAAATGTATCAAACTAAAAATCGATCAAATGACAAGAGGGAGATACTATACAAAAGAAGAAAATAAACAACATGTAATGAACAACTACTAAACCAATGAGAAAATCAAAGGTGATATGAAGAAATAAGCTGAGTCAAAGGAAACTAAGACTTGACTTATCAAAACCTATGGGATGCAGCAAAAAGAAAAACTAATAGCAATATAATTTTATTCAGGAAATAAGAGGAATTGCAATTAAAAAACCCAAGCTTTCACTTAAAGGAAAGAGAAAAGGATGAGAAAATAAAACAAAAAGTCAATAGAAGGAAGGGAATAATAAATCTTAGAGCAAAAATAAACAAATGGAGATCAGAAATGCTTTCAAAAAAATCAATGAAACTAAGAGCTGGTTTTTTTTAAATAAACAAAGCAGACAAACCACTCACTAGACTAACAAAGTAGAGAGAAAACACAAGTAAAATCAGAAATGGAAGAAGAGCAATTATAGCTAATATCACAGAAGTTCACAGGATCATAAAAGATTATAATAACACCTATCTATCAACAAATTGAATAACTTAGAAGAAACAAGTCAATTCTTAGAAACATATAACATTCTAAGACCAAGTCATGAAGAAAGAAGACCTGAACAGATTGATCACAAGCAAGGAAATTTTAACAGTAATAAAAAAAACTATAGCAAAATAAAAGCCTAGGACAAGATGTAGTCATTAGCAAATTCTACCAAACTTTCTGTTTTTTCAAACAAAAAAGTGTATTTAAGGAACATTGCATTATAACATTATATAAGTTTAAGGTAGATATCTTTGTACTTCACCAAATCAACATCTGTATATAACACATTTAATACACTGTCAACAATTCAATTCTCCATTGACATGATTTACCCAAATTGCCCTACCTCCACCCTTTCCTTCTAGTAACCATTAATTGTTTCTGTAGATAAAAGTTCTTTATTATTCTATTTCATTCATTTGGTTAGTTTCTCTATATAGCATGAATAAGTGAAATCATACAATACTTGTCTTTTTCTGACTTATTTCACTAAGGATAATTTCCTCTAGGTTCACCCATTAGTTACAAATGGCAGAATTTTATTTTTTATAGCTGGTAGCATTCCATTGTTTGTGTATATTTAGTTATTTTTGTTAATGACTGCACAGATTCCACTACGTTCTACAAGCAAATAGTCTAGGTCTAATTTGTTATCAAGTATTACTTTAGCAAGAGAGTTCCCTATTTTCCCAGCAAAGAAGGGTTTTATTTTCTTTTTCCCACTCCAGCTAATACAATTATTCACGTGAATCCCCAATCTCACCCTGCTGCATGATAACAGATTACTTACCTGTGTGATGAAAAAAGAACTTTAGGTCTTTTACAGGTTCACAAGAGTGGGGAATATCCAGGGAGCTGAGTGAGTTGGCTTCCAGCCAGTCTTCCTGGTCCTGTGGCTGTTCTCTTGCAACTTTAACATTGTTAGGAGTAGTTAAAAGAACTTTGTAAGATCACTTCCATTTCTTTCTTCAGTAACTGGTCACCTAGATAGTCCTATTTCCAAGTTTTTGTGAGAACCAAATCACCAGGTTGCAAGATATCCCAAGGAGTGGACCCTGAGGGCATAGGTAAGATTTTATTGTGATATTCTTTTAAAGCCTTTTGAACTTGCCCTAAATTGATCTATTTCAAAGAAAAGGCCACTTCCTAATCTAGTGTTGTAACTCCTTTCAGGAAAGGCCTACTGTATGCCATTTCAAAAGAGCCGTTTCATATATCCTGTTGGAGCTTTTCTTATTCTAAGGAGTGTGATGGGCAGCATCTTCATCCAACTTTCTTGGTCTCCTGGTATAACTTAACTAAAGTCATTTTAAGGATCTGATTCATTCTTTCCTCTTTACCTGAGGATTAAGGGTGCCAGGATGAAAAAGGTGGTAATTAACGCCTAGAGGTTAAGCTATTGTTTCTGTCACCTTGACCATGAAGGCAGGTCCATTATCCTTTGGAGTGAATATGAGGCTCAAAGCAAGGGAAGATTTCCTTTAATAGTCATTTGTTTAATTTCTATTGCCTTCTTAGTCTGGCAGGGAAAGGCTTCCACCCATCCTGTAAAAGCATCTACAAATACCAACAGATATTTAAAATTGACTTAGACCTTTGACATATGAATAAATTGTGTTTGTCAGTCCTCTCCTGGATAGTTTCCTCTTCTCTGCACTGGTTGAAAGGGATCAAAGGAAAGGTTTCCTTGTGGATTATTCCTCTGACAGAGGTCAGATTGTCTAACTACAGTACAGACCAAAGAATGCAATCCCTTTTTTCCATTAGGGGCTTAAGTGCTAGTTCTTGGGTGAGTTAGCACCAATGAGTAGATTCATGCATTGCTTTCACTATCTTGTATTGCAACTTCTCTGGTATACAAATTTTTCCTTAAGCATTAATTGTCCATGTTTGTTCATTATGCTGAAATCCCTTGCCTAATGTCTTCTGATTTTCTTCTGCCATATTTATAGGATAGGATATTTTTCCCCAGCTGTTTAGGGTACCAGTGGTGGTAGAATTACCCTCTTCCTTGCTGCAGACTTGGTATCAGCATCTGTCCTGAAATTTCCCTCATTTGGCACTGAGTTAATTCTTTGCTGTCTCCACCAGTATATGATTGCTCCCTGGCAGGGTTTTTGACTGCTTCTAGCAATGTTAAGTATTCTACACCATGTATAATAGGGGAGTTCTGGACTATGAGGAGTCCTTATTCTTTTCAAGTAACTACGTTAGCATGCAGCATCAGAAAGGCATAATTGGAATCAGTGTAAATGTTACCTATTTTATCTTCTCCAAGTTCCAAGACACAGATGAGAACTAGCAGTTAATTTTCTGGGCTGTTGTCCTAGAGGGAAAGGCTTTTTAACCTCTGTAACTTTCAAGAGACTGACTACAGCATATCCTTCCCATCAGTGACAATTGTTCATAAAGTTGCTGCCATTCACAAACCACACATGATCAGGATTATCTAGTGGCTCATCCTGTAAATCTTTCCTGCTAAGATAACATTGATCTAGTACTTCTGAGCAAGAATGTAGCAATATTGAGTCACTTTTTATTGGCAAAAGTGTGGAAGAACTTAAAGCTTGACAGGTTCAGATAGGCACATTTGGTGTTTGTAACTGATATTTTTCTAATTGACCATTGACCATTGACAATCCAGTGATGCCTCTTAGCCTCAAGTACTAGAAGCTCCTGATGAGGTATAAGGATTATCACAGATACCCTTGAGGTTATGTTCAGGGCTTTGTTCACAAGCAAGTCTATAGCTGTTAGTGCTCTAAAGCAAGGTGGTCAACCTGGACTTCTTGATCCAATAGCCTCGAAAAAAAACTACTGGTCTAGTTAGAGGTCCCCACTTCTGAATAATCACTTCCAATGCTATTCCTTGTCTTTCATAGACAATCAACTGGAAGGACTTCTGCAAGTCAGGTAAACTCAAGGTTAGAGCCTGCATCAAGGCTTGCTTCAGTTACTGGAAAGCATTGTCACATTCCATTCCCATATTAAAGCTTTATTTTCCTCTTTTTAAGGCCTTAGCCCAAAATTAAGTACCCATGTCCTACAGAACTCAGTCAATTCTAGAAATGTCCTTAAGGTCCTTTGAGCCGTGGACTTCTTCTATATTTGTTGAATAACCCCAATTCTGCTAGTGGACAGTGTTCCTTGTATAGAGGGCAAGGTGTATCCCAAATGGATCATAATGGAGGTGAATATCTGGGCCTTTGACTGAGATATCTTATGCTAACAGTTCATTGAGCACAATAATAGTATTGTGATTAGAGGCTTCTTGACTGGTACTTGCAAATAAGAGATCATTTACATATTGAATAATAGCTTCCTATTCCAGTGAGATCTTCTGGTGTTTCTCTGTCAGTGATCATCACAAGGTCACTACCAACAAGGCTACCTTTTCACATGCCATCTGTCTTTTCTGAGTAACCACTGCAAGATATGTTACAAATTTTAAAAGACTTATTGACTAGTACTGAAAACGGGGATTAAGGTCCTGACTCTAGCTTTTGTAATTTATATTGGATATCTGGCACCACCTGAGTGATAAAATACATCTTAATTAAAGTCTGACCTTCTCCCCCTTCAGGATTGATATCAGTAAACTGGTGGAAAGCCTCTATTAACCTGTTAAGAAACTCAGATGGATTTTCAGTCTCTGTTTGGGTGAACTCCTAGAATTGCTTATCATAATTTGCTGCCTTATGGACATTTTTCCCATTCATTCAATAACACAATCTAAGTTTTCTAAGTGTCAGGGCGTACTTTGGGGATGGCCTGTGGACCCACCTGATAGATAGGGTTTTCTAGGTTCCTCCTTGTCATATCATCTGCTGTTTCTTGGGCTCTCTGGATAATATGGGTTTTCTCATCCAAGATAAAGCAATGAGTAAGAACGGTCTGAATATCACCCCAGGTCAACGCAACTCTGAGTTTGACAAACCTATCCTGAAACTTCTGGGGATCAGACGTAAAACTTACCATTTTTTTCTTTGAGCAGAATCAAACCATTTACCAAGAAAGGGACATGCACTCTAGTGGTTTTCCCCATTCATCAACCTCTTCCCTCAAAGAGAACCTTCCATTTTTGTCCTTGACTGAAATTCATTGACAGTTTCATGTCTCCCATGAGAGTTACATTAGAAATTGCCAAGGAGGAGGGGCTGAGGGCAAGTTTCTCCTACCTGGTTAGGGATATAGTTGGGTAACTATAGGAGCGGATCCTGGAACAGGTGGAGGGTATAACAGGGATCATCTAATAAGTCAATTTTCTGGCTTCTCTTAAGAGTGTTCCCCATAATTACAAAGACTACATTTTTTCAGAGTTCTGAGTATAGATGCAATTTCACCTGCTCATAAGGAATCTCATGCCACTTATGTCTTTTGAAAAACAATTCCATTTGTAAAATGGTGTTGAAGCTAACTGTCCCATTTTGAAATCACATTTCCCAATTCTCTAACATATATTGTAACCAAGTATGGCTGCAATTAAAGATTAAGTTCTTCCAATTTAAATTATACTTAAACTTACTCCAATATCTTAGAATACAATCTAAGGGTAAATCTGTGGGAATGTTTGGCTGATTTCCAATTTTTATAAAGTTGTTGGCCTATAATTAGGTGGTCTGGGGAGGGATGAATGACCTGACTGGATGTGTCTACTAATTTAGGGTCACAGACCCAATCTTAGTCCAAAGCTGGAAATGATGCGGCAAATCAAGCAAAGTCAAGGAAGAAAGAAGAAAGGAAGCCCAAAGGTAAAGGTACCAGAAGGTACTGGAATAAGGTAGTGGAATAATTCTTTCTAGAAGACCAAAATATCACTGGAGTTTGGTGGATCCTACCAAGTTTCCTTCCAAGGAATGATAGGCTTAGAAGACAAAGGCATAAATGAGAACTGAAAGAAAAGAGTGTCAGGGAAAAAATGAAAAACCTTCACTTCAGAAGGTATTGTCCATAGCAATTCCATGGTCATGAGATCCCATATGCTCAGCTCAAAACAGAGTGGATCAATCTTAAGATAGGCCTATGCAGATGGAATGTAGAAAGAAAAAACTTGTTCTGAGCACCTATGATAAGGGCACTAACTCACCCAAGGCTGGACATGAAGGGTTCATTATGCAGTCGCTCCTTGGGGTCATCCAGATTGGCATTTACCATACCGTTTTTTCATGGTTTGCTGAATTCTGTCAGTGGCAAGGGTCCTGAGAATCCCATTTCAAGAATGAAATAAGGACTTAAAAATATACTGTCAATCTAAAGGGAAAGTGAAAGTTTAATGCAAAGAGCAATAAAGTCCCAGGAGCACTACTAGTGAAAAGTCGCTATTATTTCTTCTATTAAGTTTTCTGACCCTTTTAATCTCCTCCTTCTGGAACCCCTATGATAAGAATGTTGCTCCTCTTGATTTTATCCCATAAATCAATTATGATATTTTTATTTCTTTTAATTATTTTTTCTCTATTTTGGTCTACTTGAGTGCTTTCAATGATCCTATCTTCTAGCTAACTCATTCAATTGGAAGCTTCTTCCAATCTGCTGTTGAGAACTTCTATTGGATATTTTAGTTCTGCTACTATATTCTTTATCTATTGAATTCTGTTTGGAACTTTCTCGTATTTTCTCTATCTTGGTGTATATCTTATTTTGTTCAACTATTGTTTTCCTAATTTCAGTGAAAATAATCAAGACTTGAAAAATCTTTGAAATCTGTTAGCTTAATTCTGTTGCATTAGGAATTTTCTCTTCAGTTTTGTTTTAATCCACAGTTTGGGATAAATTTCTCTCTCTCTTCCCTTGTTGATATCCTGTGTTTACTTCTACGGATTATGCTAAAAGATTTTCTTTCCCTATCTTGATGTAATAGTCTTGTGTTGGAATTTCAGGTTGTAGAGCATAAACCTGGAGCAGGAGCTCCAGGTAAAATATTCTGGGGTCTTTAGGCTGCCGGCAAGCAGCTGCATCAGCAATGGAAGTTTCACAATGTGAACTTTTCAGGAATGCTCTCAACTGCCTGTGCTGGACTTGCAAGTGCTAGCTTATTGCTGCTATTCTAGGTGATTTCTTCCCTGGTAGACAGAACTATAATGAAAAGAACAAACTGTCCCATCACCTGCTGATGGTCTAGTAGCAGGGATTTTTATTTCTGACCTTATTGCAATATGGTGTCCTGCAGTGTTGACACTAATTTCAAAATGATGTCCACCAGTGTCAGCACAACACATCCAAAAGAGAATCTGGAAAGACTCCCAGAAGTATCTCTGATCACTGGAAAGCTATCACTCATTCTTATTCCTCTGACTGAAGTTCTTTGTTCAAAAAATAAAAATTCTTCAGTTAGATTTATCCACACTTAATCTCTCAGGTCCCTCTGCTCACTGCCCTATGTTCTCCACTCCCCAGAGTCTTCTTATTCTCCAAAGGAAAGCCCTTTTATTTTGCACAACAGGATGCATGCAGTCCCCTCTAGGGTGTAGTTCCTAGATGGTGGGGCATCCAATGTGGGGTAAACCCTGTAGTCTGAGAGAAAAGTCTCAATATCACTGGTATCCATCTGGAACTTGAGTCCTGCTTCCTGGGCAGTGATCCTCATGAGATAGTCTCTAGGTTTTTCCTGCCCTTTCTGATATTTAATATCACTTTAGTTGAGGAGTTGTTTGTACCCCAACCCCCAGTTATTTTACATATGCTGTATTTTGTATCTAGATGTAATGTGGTGCATGTGCAGAGAAGGTTCGCTAAGATCTTGCATTACTATGATCTTCTCTACCAAACTTTCAAAAATCTAATACAAATCCTTCTCAAATTGTTCTAAAAATTCAACAATAGTATTTAGAACAAACTCCTACATACTTTTCATGATCCCAATAATACCCTGGTTTTGGTTTTGGTTTTGATTTCAAAAATAAACAATAAAAGCAACAAAAGAGAAAATTACAAATCAATATCTCTGATAAATATTGATGCAGAAATCCTCAACAAATTACTAGAAAACTTGAATCCAACAACTCACTACACTATGATCAAGTAGAATTTATCCCAGGGATACAAGAATAGTTCAATATATGCTAATCAATAAAAGTGATACACAGCACCAACAAAAGGAATGACAAATCATATGATCTGGCACTCCTCTGTGTCTCAGAGGTTAAGGTGGAGGTCATGTAAACCCACAAACCTGGGTCTGAGACCTGGGACAATGAGAAAAAATATCATCTCAATAGATGCAGAAACAAGTTTTATGACATTCAATACCCTTTTATATTAAAAACTCTACAAAAATGGATATAAAAAGAATGTACCTCAACATACTAAAGGTTGTATATGAGAAATCTACAGTCAACATCATAATGAAGAATAACTGAAAGTTTTTAAGATCAGGAACAAGGCAACTTTCTCCACTATTATATAATATAGTATTGGAAGTCCTGCCCAGTGCAACAGACATAAAAAGGACATAAAATGTATCCAAATTGGAAAGGAAGAAGTGAAAGTATCCTTATTTGCAGATGACATCGTAATATATAGAAAGACGCACATTTAAAAAGTACATTTAAAACTGCTAGAAACAATGAATACAGTAAAATGACAGGGTACAATACTGATATCAAAAAATCTGCTACATTTTCTGTATTCAGTATACATTTAAAAAGTACATTTAAAACTGCTAGAAACAACAATGAATACAGTAAAATGACAGGGTACAATACTAATATCAAAAAATCTGCTACATTTTCTGTAGCAAAATTGCAGAGAGGGAACTCATGAAAGCAATAGAATCTGCAATTGCTTCAAAAAGAACAAAATATCTTGAAATAAACTTAACCAAAGAAGCAAAAGACATGTACTCTGAAAACTGCAAGACATTATTAAAATAAGTAGAAGGACAAAGAAATAAATAGTCCATGCTGATGGATTGGAAGAAATAACATTGTTAAAATGACCACATTACCTAAAGCAATATACATATTTTATTTAATTATATTTCCATAAAAATTCCAGACCCATTTCTTACAGAAATAGAACAGAAGATTAATACCTGAGTGGGACCTCTCTGGAAAGGACTGAACAGAATAAATAAATTGAAAGGGGGTGATGCTTTAAACATATTTGAGGATTTTAGGGTCTCCGTAGGCATAAATAATTTATGTGATAATGAAAATGAATTATATTATTTAATTTTACAATGTAATGTATACACGGAGTTATTTTATATTGTTGATATTGTATTGCTTAGTTTACATTTATGCAATTATATTGATGCATGATGAATAACTGATTGGCAAGCTTGGTTGAAGATGCATACATATTATAATATGATAAATGTGAATTTTGACAACATAAATGGTGCCTTTTGAGTAAAGTTAATTGCAGGAATATTCTAATATTCTGATCTCTGGGGACTAAAATTAAAAAAAAAAAAACACTGTAAAATGCTTGAAGAACTATCTGTCAATCCCATAGTCCCTGGTGGATTATTACGACAGGGGAGGAATGCAACATAGCCTATGGAACCACAGGGAAGATTTTCTTTACAAAATGCTGATCTACTCCCTCAAGTGGGATAGCAAAAAATGTGGCTGATTACAGATCTAGCTAAAAACACATCTGAGTTAACAGAGAAGCAATAAAGCATAGCAGACTATTGGTCACATAGACCAATCTATTAGAGGCGCAAATAATCAGCCATCGTTTTTTCCATTCCCCATGAAGGATAGTTCTGGTATGGGTCATAGGGCCCTTGTTGGTAAAAAGTGATTTCTTTTCAGGGGGTGAGGTTGTTTCTGTTTAATTGATCTGTATGTCTATCTTTACACCGATGTCACACTGCACCCTGTCTTGATCATTCTATCTTTAAAAAAGAGATTTCTATGGGAGGAACAGGAAAATTCAAAACTGTCTTCTTTATGGTATGATTAAATTGGATTATTACTCTTTTTCACCTCCTGTATGCCTGATGCAATAAAACAACTATAGTATTGCTTAGTAAGAGCCCCCCTATATCACTACCACCATCTTAAAAAATCTCAACATGATCAG
>RJWH01005173.1:0-76254 GCA_004363575.1 Solenodon paradoxus | reverse complement strand
TCGTTTCAAACTGCTTAAAAGATCTGCATTAAACACAGATTTCCATTATTACAGATCTACTAAGTCCAATCCTCATCTGGGCTATCAGCAACAGAGTAAGTAATTACCATTCAGCTCAGGCCGTTCTAGTCCATTAGCCCAATACTGATGACTCAGGCAAAGCTATACATGAAGAACAAAATGCTGATAAAAGATAAAATGGAAAGGAAGAAAATGCCACTGCCTTATCCCATTTTGCTACATCAATTGTGAGGGATGAATCCAATATTTAAAAACCTGATAGAGTTACAAGTCCAAAAATACACATTAAAAAGAAAGAACTGTATCTGTCCAGATAAAAAGCAGATCCTTGACTAGATCATAGGTTTGAAGGACCTTCTGTCATCAATTACAACGCTAAGTGGTCAGACAGGATCTTAATGGTGCCAGATACCTTCCAGGGAAAAGCTGAAATAAGTTAGGTATTCATTCACTCAACAAACTTTAGCCAACAAATTAAGCTCTGTGCTACAGCCTGGGGATACAAATATTAATAAGACACTACCCCGACCAGCAAGGAACTTCAGGAAGATTTGGGAGATAAATAAATACACTAACTAACCCAACAAAGCGCGATGCGCGTTTGATAGAAATGCACAGGCCAGAGCTAGACCGGTTCAGGGTATCACGACAGAAACCCACCCAGATCAGAGGGGGACATGAAGGAATACCTGCCAGAGGGGGGTCTCGACAGAAAGAAGCAGAAAGCCAGGTGAAGAAAGGGGGGTCTCCCGGGAGGAGCAGCAGTACTCACTCAATGACAAGAGAGCATGGTGGCTTGACCCCATTAGGTATGCTGGCCCAGAAGCGTGAGGTGGGAGACAGTGTGAGTCTGGATGACTTGTGATTCTGGGAGGCATGACTCAGGTCATGGAACGTTTTAGCTCCCATACAATAAAGTGTTTGGATGGCAGCCTGTAAACACTTGTTTTTTCAGCAGGGAAGTAACATAATTAGTAGAAACATGGACGAATTCGAGTGGGAAGAACATGAGACTGATGACAAAGAGATTGACTGGCCTCCGCAGTTACATGGGAGAGCTACAAGGAAGGAAAGAGGGAGAGATTCAAGATGGTCCTTTCAGCCAAACTGCAAGCATCTTCCACCCGGAGTTCTAGGCTCATTGGACTAAAATGCTTATTCCATCTGGAGTCCCAGTCGTCACTCAGCCAGCAGGAGTTGAGCCTACTTCACGTTCTGGGCACTTGGTGGAACAGGAGAACAATGATCACTGTGATTTGCTAACAGTTGAGCTCAATTTTGAGAAGTCAGACTAAAGCACTTGAAATAGGAAACGTTAAATCTATATGGTTACATGTGAAGTTGTGTAGTGGAAATGATCATTTCTAGAGGAACGACAGAGAGAACGGATGGGGCGTGTAGGCTGGGAAGGTTTCCAGGAGGAGGTAGGGAGTGAGCATCATGACATCTCATGAGCACAGGGAAGAAGGCAACCTTAGGGTGGCCAGAGCACAGAGGTGAGTGTAGAAAAGTTACAGGGAAGAGGTAGAGAGAGTAGAGTAGAGGGAGAAGCCCACACTGAAGGGCCCTGAGGTTGACAGGGTGGATCTCAGAAGATCACGTGAGTCAGCGAAGATCAGATGCTTAGGAATAAAGTTCAGAAGCAGTGACAGCTGTGTGGGCCAAAGGGCATTGCTAAATGCAAGATCAACAGAGCCCTCTCCCTTGAGGGAACATCAGAGATGGTGAAGTCGACCATTCTGGGAGCTCAACCCCACTGACGCAAGCAAACAACAACAAATGACAACCAGAAGAAAATCCTATCTCAGGAGATGACAATGAGTTTAGTTTCTGCCATAAGCCACAGATATTTTCAGGACTGGAAGAAATCTTAGAGGTTATGTAATTGGATGCCTTCAACTAGGAGGAACTGATATCTGAGGACACTAAGTGAGCTATTAGCGGGACAGCCAGTGGAAATGCCCAATAAGCAATGAAAGGCGACTGAATGAGGACACAGATTCAAGAGTCTTGTCGCCACAGAGAAGCTCTCAGTGAGGGCAGGAGGAGAGTCGGGCAAATGGCATCAGATCCAAGAAGGAAGAGTTGTGGGAACAGGCTTGCGGCTGGTCAATCTGGGTTTCCTCCAACCTGAGTCCAGGCCTAGTCATTCCTAGCTTGCCTATCTTCCCCAAGCACTACTGGCTACTACACAGCCACCTACCTCCTTGTTTTCTTCTAGCTGCCACCGTAAGCCCTTCCTTCTGTGTTTCCTCCACTCTCCCTTTTACGGAATGGGGTTAAACTCCTCACTTCAGCCTCTCACACACTCACCGATATGCCCATGAATAGGTACCACAATCCCTTCTGGTTAAGTAGAGAGAGTTAAAGGTGCTCCTAACTCCTTTCCTCAAAACATTTTGCAGATAACCGTGTGGCTGGTAGTTCTCCACATTAGCTCTTGTCTGGGCAATCTGCCCAGGCCAAACCTCTTTGCTTTGGATATAGAGCCCAGAAGAACAAACCCATAGACCTGAGACCACGAGTCCAGTTCCTCAGTTTCACTGCAGCCCAGGTGTGTGTTTTCTTAGTAGACAAAGCTGCCTCCAGTGGGTTAAATGTAAATGCAGTCGTTTGCAAATGCAAATGCCTCCGAAGGGACAGACTATGAACACAGATGATAACGGCAGGAAAAACTAAAAGAGTGACAAGAAAACAGTGACAAAGAAGGGGCTGCAGATTGAGTTAATCAAGGCAGGATCTGGAAGACAACATCTTGAAAAGTTGAGCCTGGCTGCCGGCCCAGAAAAGAGACAAGCGGAAAGATTCCTGGGCATGGGGCCCGAGGAGGCTCAGTGTGAGGCATCAGGGAGATGCCTACAGAGCAATGGTAGCCGGGGTTTGTGGGTGGTGCCTGAGAACAGCCAGAAGGGGCCCATTCTTTCAAGTTCAGGGATAGAGAACAACTATGCGGGGCCCCTGAAACACGATCCTCTCTTGGACTGGACGAAGTTCAACCCAGACTGCAGGTCATTCCACTTGCTGAGTCTACACCCTCCGGTGCTTCACGAGAGAGATATTTTGACTTCAAAATAACCAGTGTGTCATTGCTGATGCCATTTTTAATCTCTCACATGGCAGAGAACAAAGACTGCAAGCAAACAGAGGAATTTCAGCTCCGAGGTACCTGAGCATTTAACTGCCTCCCCTCTGAAAAGCTGAAAGCTCCTCGCATGAACCAAAGGTCCTAAGATTTTTAATGAAATGGTCCGTAGCCGGGAAGACTTTGAACAAGTCAAGGGCTCATAAGGGACAATGACTGCTGTGAGAAAAAAAAAAAATCAAGCCGCCCTCCATGCTCATCTATTGCACAAGAACTGCATCTGTTAAAGGCCTTGATGTATGCTTTCCTCCTGCCTCGAACATTCTTCCTTCCCCTTCTCTCCCCTTCACTTTCCAGCCTCTTTAGAGACCCAACTGGATGTCAACTCACTTGGCTCCAACCTTTGCTGTGTTCATTTCCACTTGATACGTTTATCATGATCAATCAGTATGTCTCCTCGCACGTGACCTCCAGATGCTTTTATGCATCTTTGTAACATAGCAACTAGCTGGGGCACGCAATCAGTGCTTGTCAGGGAGGGTCAGCCCCACCAACCAGAGATCCCACTGCAGCAGCAGAAGGTGCGGGCAGGTCTCCAGCGCGCCGCCTGAGTGCAGACGGACCTCGTTTGCTGCCCATCTCCAACGCATTTTCACAGGCGCCTCCACCAGCAAGCAGATTCGACTCACTGAAGGCTCAGATGATGGGTAGACCGTTTAGCCGTCAAGCACTTTTTAATTAAAGTATGTACAGTTTTGTTTTAGGTTTTTTTAGACATCATGCTATTGCATGTTTACTAGACCATGGTATAATATAAACATAAATTTCAGATGCACTGAGACATCCCAAAATGCGTGACTCTATCGCAATGGCTGCGTTCTTGCTGTGGGGTCTGGAACCAAGCTCGCAGGCCACACCATCCCCGCGCCAGCCCTCCCCACCGTGGGCCCAACGCTCTCCCTCCCCTCTGCAGGCCCGGCGCTCTCTCTCCAAGGCTCCTCGGTGTCTCCCTCCAGTGAGCCAGCTCTTCGTATGGAGTGACACTTTGAACCTTAGCTTCTGTCTTAGAAGTTCACTCTACTCCCACTCCCAGTACTAAGCAGGGCTGTTTCCTTCACCCTGCGGCCTGAGCATGAGTCCATCCTCCAGTCCAGGTGAAAGATCACACTCCCACCATCACCCAGTTACCTACGTGGCACATTCCCTGACGGCTGCCTCTCAGCTAGAACTTGGCCAACTGGCCTTCTATCATCCTTATCTCTTCCCTCCGCCCCATCTCCCTTCCCTGCGACTGACCACAGCTGGACACAGGCCTCAGTCTCTGCCCTGGAAGTCAGTCCAACAGCCATGTCTTCCCAACTAGCCTTTTCTGTCCCTCCAACCTCAATCGGCACTGAGTTCTCCTACAGCCCCATTCCCCTCTGTTCTGAATGAGGCCAGCGTCATTCCCACACAAGGTGGTTGTCATTCCAGTCACCTCACCTCCCTGGATGGATCCCAATGTTTCTGTCCCTGTCACCTCTTTTTGGACACTATTTGGAAGACGTATATGTCCACGGCTCTCTTGCATGTCTACCTCTTAACCCCACCCACCTCAGGGGCAACTCCCCAGTCCAAGTGGAAATGTGGGAGGGAGCTCGTTTTCATCACTGTTACCGTCATCAGTTCTGCTGCTGCTGCTGTGTTCTGTACGGGTACCATGTGCGCACCCTATCCCGCCAGCTAAATTCCTCTCGTTCTATTACCTGCCTCAGATCTCAGATGCACGTTATCTCTTCTAATAAGAAACATGTAGACACCTTCTAACATCATAAAAGAAATGCTTTGGCAAATCTAAACAATAGATATAATGCTTTCTGATTTCAAGTCGATGTCAACAGAGCTATAATGCTATTGCCATGATTGAGATGCGCACAAATTCCACTACTCGCTAAACAAATTGCGGAGACATTTTTAAGATGATTTTTAAAGTGTGCTCACATGGCTGAGCTGATGATTTAGCTTTTTCCAGTAATATAATCTTTATTCAATTAACTGGCTGATTTCATATCAGTAGTTTGCTGGCGCTGCCCGTGCTCTCAAATGCACAGCAATTTAGTCACCAGGGAAAGAACAACGCTGACAAATTAAAAAGCATATTTCTTCTAGCAGTTTGGCTCATTAATAACAGTTACTTGATGTCTTATCAACAAAGATAGAGGTCCTTGCTTTCCCTCCCAGAAACTAGAGGGTAAAAAAGTTGACAAGAATTCTTGTTACAAATACAAGAAAATGCAGAGAGCGATTCATTTTCTTCAAGTTCTGTTTTCCCAAAGTCAGGCAGACATGGGGACGGAACTCATAAAATGTGAACTCTGGCACTTTTTTCAGGGATGAGGGAGTAGAAGAGAAAAGAACAAAGACATGTGGGGGCTATGTACCTGTGCTGGCCCACGAGGAGGAGCAGTATTTCTGAAACAAATTAAAACTGACTCCCAACTAGCAGGTTTTTCCCAACTAGCCTACATCTGGTCCAGCCATCTCTTTCTCTGTGCTTCAGAGGGCTGTGAAAGACCCAGAGGAAAGTCAGTTCGGAGGCTGCACTCTGCACCCTGCATGTGCATATGCATATGGTCAAGTAGATGGCAGTAATCCCAGCCAGAGACCAGCCGGAAAACAGCCCAGCGCCCTGCTCAGTAGTGAAGAATGAACCCTGTCACCACAATCGATCGAGAGCCAGGTGAGGCTACTGTACCTTCCACCCCACCCAGCACCGTGCTGGAGGTCCTCGCCAGCGACTGCGAGAAGAAAAGACATCGAAGGCATTGAGTTTGACCAGGAAGGACCCAAACTATCACGAGTCACAGCAGACAGGCTGGTCTATCAGAAAAGACCAAAGAATGTGAGAGAGTTACTAGAAGGAGAGAAGGGAACTGGGGGTGGGGGCAGGCTTATTGGGTAGAGGGGATCAATTTTAGGGTAAAGGAAGAAGTAGAATGGTGATGGTGAGCTGAATATATTACATACAGATGTTGATTTACAATGATGCCCACCTGAAACCTTTCTAATGTCATGATGCAATGTTCCTTCCAAATAATTAAATCTTTAAAAATTAATTCCTATTTTTAAAAAAACTAATACTGAGTTTAACAGGTTTTGGGAACAAAGTGAACATAGAGTAATCAAATTAATCAAATGAGTTCAATTAAATTAACAACTAATAATGAGTAATTAGAAATGGAAAAAAATTAAGATAACTATTTAAAATAGCATCAAGCAAAGTAAAATGTTTAGGAATAAATATGCAAGATTTGACCTATTTTCTTCATGTTTTTTGACTGGAAAAACAATTTTTTCATGAAGTCAAATTTATCATTGTCATTGTTGGTTGTCGGTTTGTTTTTTTTCTTCTTTTTTTTTTTTTTTTTTTTTTTATGGCTTGTGGATTATGTGTCCTAAGAATTATCCACCCAACTCAGGGTCAAAGATTTTCTCCAATGTTTTCTTTGGGAAATTTGACAGTTTTATGTTTTACATGTTGGTTTCTGGTCCATTCTGAGTTCGTGTCACATGGCGCGAAGCGGGTTGTTCTGAAATAAGCAAACACTGTCAACTCAAGTGGCGCTAACACAGGACAATGAGAACTGGACACAAGACCACAGGCCACACACAGCTCCGGAAACCTTTCTGCTCACTTCCCGGGGTTGAGTCAGAGTTGTGATTCACACAGTGATGAGCATGCTAAGATTTCTCCCAGTTTTCCTACTAGATTCTTCATTTGGATGGTTAGACTGGTAAAGACGCGAGGGGACTAGTCCCTGAGTGCTGCCTCTGCTCCACCGCGCTCGGACGTCCCAGCAGGTGGTCGCCAAGGGCGCCTCTGGGAGTATCTGCACAAATGAGCTCTTCTCTCCAGCATGAGAGAAGTTCACGGGGACAGTTACACAAACACTAAAGAATGCGTAACATTCCCTTTATTAGGTTCCACCTCAAATCCAGCCCCTACCGCACAGTGACTGATAACAAATCACTGATAGATCTTGTCATCATGGATGCCGATCTCCACAAGTCTGAAGTCACACCTGTAACAGGAAACAGTACATCATATACTCATATGTCCTTGGCATATTCAAGATTCATGCTCTCCAAATTTAGGATCTATTCAAGCAAAACCCGGGCTACAGTTTTGTAGGTATGTGGAAGAAATTCTTCCTGCATGGGTGGGAGGGTGGGCTGCGTGGGCTTAACCTCCCCCAAGCCTTTGAAAACAAGCGTGTCCCAGTCCTGGGAACCGCTTCCTAGCGGTATGATACCCGCAAGTTGCTTCGCTTCTCTGACCCTCTTTTTCCCGGTCTAGGAAATGAGTTAAAGTACCTTATCACACAGGGTTTTTTTCTCTGGGGTTAAATGTCACTGTTTAGTCATTCGGTCAATGCTAATTCTATCCTCCTTCCCTTCCAGCAATCACATTCACGAAGTAGGATTCGCTTAAGAAATATTTTTTGTGCCAAGCCCGAATGTCCTGGCCTGAGTGTAGAGAAAGAAGCTGGATAGGTGTTCAAGACCTCCCTGGTGACATGTGAGCTGGGATCGTATCACCCCAGTGACGTGGACGGGCCAGAACGTGTTGACATTGTCTGCCAGACTGAGACATCGGCACATGAAATCACACAGCTCTAGAGAAGCAAAAGTGTTCACAGTAACAAAAGCAGTAGCAAACATCCACGCACCTCACATGGTCCTGAGCATTTCACACGAACACACTTGATCCTCAGCACCAACCGGTAACAGAGTACTTCTATGTCCCCCATTTCACAGACAGGAAAATTAAGACACAGGGCTCAGGAGGGTCATTCCCCAGGTCACAAAGCTAGTAAATAACAGAGATGAGATTCAAGCCCATAGTAAAGTTCTGGGATCCCTGCTTCCTCCTAAAGACCAGAAAGGAAGGGCACACCTGGAGGTCAAGAGGTGGCATAGCCCCATCCTAAGAGAGGATCCATTCCTGCCGCCCATGTGCCTTGGACATCGGGGATCTTTCTAGGGCCATGGCAATATTCTATTCCTGAAGGGAGGGGGTAGTTCCATAGGTGTCTATAATTATTCATTAAATTTCCTGTATATTCATTAAATATATTCAATGTCCTGACATTTCTGCATGTATCTCTCACAATAAGAGAAAGTGGATCTGCAGCTTTAGACCCGGCAAAGGTTCCACGTTCAGCGGTCCAGACACACAGCTGAGACTCAGCACAAAGATGGGGGAGCAGAGGACTGAAGGGAAGGGGCGGCTCCCGCCTCGCTGCCCGCGCTGGCTGGTCTGAATTTGCATGCTAGAATTACTGGAGCAAGAGCTCGGCTAATCTCCCGGCTGGGTGACGGTTATTATCATGCTGTGCACCGTGCATATTCATTCAGATTTAAAGGGAAGAAATAAGCCTCCCTCATGGCGGTGCTGATAAACAAGCCCCCAAAAGTCTTTTTCCCTGTACTCGAATGAAACACATTTTGAAACCCTGTCATACTTAAAAGCGATTTGCCCATAAGTCTTTTATATGTTAATAACGTCGCACATTGAATATTTCATTCCCCAGATCGTCATTAGATTGGCTTCCACGTGGCGTTCGACACAATGGCATGGGCACAAGGCATTGGGCGCCTCTGGGCCCCAGCTCAAGACCCCCTCACCGGCGTCCGAACGCACCGCACACGGCTCAGTGACGCCACTTATTTCCCGACAACACATCTGAACTCCTGCTGGGGAGGGGGGTGTAGGGAGAAGGGCCGTGATGGAAGAGGGTGGCGGAGGGAAGGACGGGGGGCTGCAATAGACATCACTTGCAACCGTGAGAGCACCTAGAGCCATCAGCACCTAGGTCCCTCCTGCAGGGGGCCTGTCTGAGTTGGGGGTCCCGGGTGGGGGAGGGGGCAAGGAGAAGCATTCGGGGGTGGTTTGGGGGTAATCTGTGGGGCCTCAAACATCTGCGGTCCAGGCCGCACAGCTGTCAGGAGGGGCTGCTCCCAGACACGGGAACGGAGCCACAGCCACCAGCTGGTGAGGGCTGGCTGAGGTGGCGGAAGGCCACTGGCTCTCAAGGCGTGGTCGCTGGGCTGGGGCCACAGAAGATGCCAGAGGAGAAAAGGCGGAGCCCACACAGAGAGAGAGGGTCAGCATGACGAGCCACGTCACTCGTCATGTAGCCCCCCAACACCCAGACACACACACACCTTTATGCCAAAATGGTCATGTGTGAACTTCAACCTTTGACAGATAATCTCATTAATTATGACGTCTTGAGTCTATTCATCCAGGCAACACAGGTGACCAAACCCTCCCGAAGTTCTAAAGCAGCCTCCCCACCCCCAACACACACACACACACACACACACACCCCAGGTTTCTGCTTGGGCTCCTCTGAGTACACACAGAATCACCTCTGCTCCCCGCGACTTCACCAGCCCCAGGTTCTTTCCCAGGCACCGCTCTGTGCCCTCAGCCACGCAGCCCAGAGTTAGACATGTACAAACTCGGGGTCCACTGCCTGGGGCCAAACCTGCAGCGCCCCTTGGACCAGACCTGGAGTCTCAGACCAGCTCCTGAGCCTCTCTGTACTTTGCTTTGAAGCCGTTTTGAGAATTATGTAATTGGTATTTTTGTGCTTTTCTAAAATTTAGAATGGCGTTTGGCGCATAGTATGCTTGAAAGTTAGCAAGGATTTAACCCTCCCTGCAGGCCCACCTGGGGGTCCTCAGTACCTCTAGTTTACAGATGCAGAGACTGAGGCTTCTGTTCCAACGGTGGTGTCCTCAGATGCACCCTCACAGGCCCGCGGGGCCGGACATGAGGTTAGAACACAGTCCTGGCCCTGCAGGGAACTGAAGAGGCCTGTGCACACGCTGCCCATCATTTCTGGCAAATACAGGCCCGCCCGCCTCCCTCAGCGTCCCCCTGGCTGGGTTTCACATGGGTCTGCCAGCAGCCCATTTGAAATCATGATCTAAAGTCTTGTTTGAAGGCAGTTTAAAGATTCTATTCAGGTGTGAGCTTGGGTTTTTCATTGGAAACCCAGTTTGGGGTGGGGGGCGGGCGGGGGGCGAGCGCTTAAGCAGAGAAAGTGGAAAGAGGGGTGTTGGTTCTCATTAAGTTTAATGCAAAACAAATGCATTTTATTGTAAAGCCATTAACCCTAATTAGAAGGCAGCAGCTCAGAGCAGCATAAAGCAAAGAGAAAGCCGGTTGCTGCCTTCTAAAAGCTGCGCTTCTCGGCCTAGCCTGCACTTTCAAATCACCTGGGGAGCTTTTCAAAAACATTAACACCTACGCCTCGGCCCTTGAGAGTCTGGTGTAATTGGTCTAGGCTGGAGCCCAGGCATCTGCATTTTTTCTTTTTAAACTTCCTCGAACAATGTGAAGTCAGGCAGGGTTGAGATGGGTGTTCTAAGGCAAGGGAAACTAATAAACGTTTTAACTCCTTCTGTGTCCCAGGCATTATATTCTGCCTTCAAACATATTACTGGTTTTCAAAGTAAAAATTCTATTACGATTTGAGTACAGTACACAGAACCCAACGTTTTTCCATTCTTGGGGACACTGTGACTTACGAAAAGATTTTACTTTTTCCTGGGCTTGTGAGGGAGTCCTGAGGGCTGAGGGGTTGTCAGAACCACTACAGCGTGTGCAAAACTTCTACGAAACAGGAGATGCCCGGCTGGCCACCTATTTGGCTGGATGGCAGGGAGAGACCCTGAACCCCATGCCCAGCAGGGCCCTGTGACCTGGAGTCAAACGCTCTGAAGCCTGTGGCCCGTGGAGAGTCCTCTCCCAGGAAGGATTTCCAGGGAATTTAATAGGAACATTCTAATCCAGAAGAGAAATCAGGAAGGATACAGGCAGCTTCCACTCAACTGCAAATGGCAACAGTTCAGGCCTAGTAAGAAAGGGATCTGTTTATGCTTATTTTCTCTTATTCCAGGTAAAATAAAAGCACTTAAGTGTGATAGATGTTTAGCTGCAGGAAGTATGTGGTTTTAAAAAGAAAAGCAAGGGGACTCCTGTAACTCAGGTAACTAAGTGCAGGCCATGAAAAGTCCAAGGACCTGGGTTTGCGATCCAGGGCCAGCAAAAAAAAAAAAAAAAAAAAAAAAAAAAAAAAAAAAAAAAAAAAAAAAAAAAAAAAAAAAAAAAAAAAAAAAAAAAAAAAAAAAAAAAAAAAAAAAAAAAAAAAAAAAAAAAAAAAAAAAAAAAAAAAAAAAAAAAAAAAAAAATTAAAAGAAAAGCATGGATTCTTAAGAGAAGAACAGCAAACAAAAGAAAGAGAAAAAAAAAAAAAAACCCTACGAGAAGGACCTAAGAACCAAGTGCAAGTTACACATGGGACCAGCTGTGCGGTGAAGGGAGAAAGCAGTGAATTCAATGCATCACATACAGGGAAGGGCTGATTTATAATGACTCCACCTTAAACCTATAGAACGTGATAACGCATGCGCTTTCAATTAAATTAATGTTAAAAAAGAAGGACATCTCGGTTTCCAAGGTGGGTCTGGCTGTGCCAGTCGGCCTTGGGGGTTCAGCAACAGCTGTTTTACAAACAGACCCAGGCCAAAGGCTGCAGGGGCCTGTGACCCGACCCCTCGATCTCAGCCTGCAGGCAGGCGGTGGAATGTTTCTGCCCAGTGCCACGCTGCGTTCACACTCATCCTTACAGCTTCCAGTTCATGCTGACTTTGAGTTTTTGGGGTGGCACCGAGACAGGAGCTTTCCCCACACTTCCAGAGGCCTGCTGCCCCAGCCCCGGGGAAAGCGCAGGATAAGCTGCTAAGCTCCGCGGATCAGCAGGCTGGTGACACTTGAAACGTATCTGTAGTCACTGACACTGCAGTTCCGTAGACCCGGCCTCATCTCCTCTGCACGGGCCTCATACGGTGGGCACGGCCTTTCCATACGTTGGAGAAACTGGGACCCAGAGCTAGGATGCACTCTAGCATCTCAGCAGCCAGTCTCCCGATTCTGTGACCTCCCATCACGCCTGAGTCAGATGAGCTTAAGGGGAGAAGGGTTCCTGTCACAACATCTGTGACGTCGGACATGCCACGGACCCTCTGTGAGCCGGTTTCCCCACTGACAAATGGGGATACTAGTGTCTACCTCCAGAGAGCTATGGGAGTCAAAGACAGGGCCTAAGAAGCACTTGGGACAAAGTTTACAACCTAGAAATCGATCAGCAACCACGTGACTCCTGCCGTGACCCTTCCCTTTGTGGGCGCGTCTGCCTACAGGTACTGCCTACAGGTACTCAATCCCTGGTTCTCTCTGGACACCTGTCTCTTCTCTTACCCGACTCCCGGCCATTAACGAGTGGCCTTGACAGAGGAAGGTACTCAATTCTGCGGTCCTTTTCCCTTTTATTCAGAAGCCCGGGTGGCCCCCACTCCTCCTCCAAGCCATCACCTGCCACGCCCTCCTCTCCCGAGGTCTGTGAGGAAGAAGGGCAGGGCATAACCATGGAAATAATGACTGATGCCCAACGGCAGCAGCATAAAGAAAGCAGGTCTTTCTGCAGCCCTGGAAGCCCCAGGATTGGGAGCAGATACCGTCACACGCTAGAATATACCTTGTGTTCTGAACGCACCGGGGAGGTTAATACCACTGGATCCAGGCCCAGGAAGATAAAAGAAAATCGTTCTCTTGGGCTTATCTTGTACTTGATTTTTCAGGTCAGCCAGCCACCTGCTGATTTCCCTTGGCCACAGCTGGACAAAACCCTGCACTAAAAGCCCCTCCAGACGTCTGGCCAAGGACAGCTATGGTCCCCTCCACTTTCCGCAGGCCCAGCTCAGCGGGAGATGCCTCACATGCCTTCAGAACAGGCTCAGAGAGGCAAGGACTTGTGAATTAAAGGAGAAGCCGCGCTGACACTCCACGGGTGTGAACACCCGTCATGATGACACGACCGCACACCGGACCCCCAGAGCCTCGATTCTGCCAGCCAGCCCCCTCTCCAAAACCATAAAGAAGAGCATCGGCTCAGAGATGCAGGGGCAGCTGGGAGGTTGTCCCCTGCAGACGGCCGCTCTGTCACTCCGCAGGGGAAGCCCTAAGAGCCTGCATGCGATGTGGCTTCTAGCATCTGGGCAGGAGAGAAGGGCGGAGAATCATTCCTTGAGCACCTCAGCACATTTTCCTATTTGGCCCTCACAACCCAGTAAGGAAAACAAGCAAGGCTTCATCTTGAAGGTGCAAAGTGTGAGGCTTGGAGAGATCAGGTATTTCTCCAAGGAGCCACATTCTCAAGACCAAAGGACAGGAGTCAGAGAGGTCTGCCAGCAACAAAACCCGGTTCCTGTCGGACGGGCGCATGGGGGGCACTTAAATTTTTTTTTTCTCTTCTTCAAACAGGCCAGTTTAAAGATGCATAAAACCTGCCCTACTTAGCGCTCCCAGGAAAGACTCGGTTTTCGTAGGTGCTAGATCAAATTCAGCATTGCTCGGGGACTCATCACCCCCAGCAGCTAATGAAGAGAATCCATCAGTGTCGGGGCATCGTTATGGGGCCATTCCTGCCCAAGGAAACAGCAAAAACAGCCGGGGGGGGGGGGGGTAGCCACCAGGAATTAAATGGGAAACAGATGAGATTTAATTATATAAATATTCTTAGCAATGCTCTGAGGAATGGAATTACGGGCTTGCTGGGCAGCCCCTCCTTGAACCAGGAGGCAGAGGAGATTTATTCCACAGATTCATGTTTTCATTAGAATTTGTATGGCCTGCAGTTAGGAAGTGGATCTCGGGGACCCTCCTGGTGTCGTGTGTTCCTATCTGACACTGGGGCCTGGTGGCATTAAAAGTGAAGGGAGCCTCCTCTCGTATGTGTTGGATATTTACATTTTCTTAGTGTTACTATTTGACATAATTACACACAAAGAATTAGCCATGTTCATTGCACTAATGATATCATAATTACTTCCATTTATTCTAAAACGTAAGTGAATTTATAAATGTATTGATTTGGAAGTCAAGTGACTGCTTGGATTCAAGTTTTTGAAAATTAAAATTTGCCCAATCCTCTTGAACGAACCCTATGGAGGAAAAAGTTTGTCTACAGAATTTTAGGTAAAATGGATCTTCTAGCTAAACTCTTTAAAAAAAAAAAAATAGTCATTGATTCTCCCTAACTATCCTTCTGGTCGCCTGTTGGTTGTGTTTGATATTATTTTTATCCCATTCGTACTACAGTGAAGCAGAATTAAGTGACTGAGAGAGAATTTCAAATGTACTTCTTTGCACACTTTCATCTGACAAAGTGCAAGGGATAAATAGAAAAGCACTTGATTTCAACACCCTGCCAAGCATTCTACTGACCAGCGTCTAACAGGACTTAAAAGATTTAAAAAATGTCAAGTTCTGACAGCATCTTGGTCCTCCTGTGAAGGCAAACTATAAGCATCTTCTTCCAGATTAAACAGTGGAAGATTCGGCAAGAATTAAAATTTCAAAATTAGGAAAATAACTCCTTAAAAATATTATGTTAAATATTTAGAAGCAGTTTTTTTTTTTTTTTTAATCAGGGTAACTTTTCATAAAATATGGTCCTCCCCCCATCGATTAAATACAACGGCATGTTAACAAGATTTTGCTGGAAATAAAGATTGTAAGAGATAATGCCAGTCAAACTCTCCCTGACAAGAGATAAGTTCTCTCCTCCCCACAACCACCACACACACACACAAACCTACTTTACGAGAAAGCTTTGAGAAAGATGTTATCCTGGAGCACATGTCAATAAATGGAAGGAAATGTGGTTCTTTTAGTGTGGCCTGCATTGGGCATGATGAATACTTCTAGAAACCTTTTTCCTAGGAGGGAAAAACCACGCACCCCTGGAACAGAAGGTTTGAAGCCCCTGCCCTGAAAATTGACTTTGAGACCAGGAAAGGACTGAGGGTCATTCACTTGCTGCCCCCATGCCAGCCCGACGCGTCTCTGAGAGGGACTGAAGAGCTGTCTCGCTTATGCTCTTCCTACAGGGAACCCATATGTCCCACGTGGATTGGGGGTCCTGACACATTTCCCTGCCTGCAGGAGTGGGAACGTACCCTCGTTTGTGTCTCTGGCTCAGACCTGGAACTGCTCCCCATTATGGGCTCCGACTACACCCAACTGACGACTCTGATCCCCAGCCTGGATCTGCAGAGGCTCCTGGCCCTCCTCCCATCTCCCCTCAGAGTTGTCCTCATTCACTAAAGCCACTTGCTCCTTCCCTGGGCTCTGGCTCGGTCGTCTCTGTCTCCTCCCTTGGTTCTCAAAACCCACAACCAAGTCAGAAATTCCGATCACCGGCACCATCACAAAAAATCCAGGCCCAAGCTCCACTCACACAGTGGCCCCAGCCACCATTGTCTTCCATCAGAACGATGACACCAGTCTCCCAGCTCTTCTCCCTCATTCCACCTGCCATCCCCAACTCAGAAAAGTCTCAACACAAGAGCCACGAAGTCAAACCATGTCACCTCTGCAATGGCCTACATCGCCCTGCAGGTTAGGGTCGTATGCCTCTGCCCCTCTGCACTGCAGAGCATACCCACCTCCCCTCCGGCTCTAAGTTCTCCTTGTTTTATAAAATCATCACGCAATATGTAATTTACTTAATGCTTATAGTCCAGCATACGCGCACATGCACACCAACGAAATTTAAAACTCATGATGGCCATATTGTTTATCTTTTATTCCCTGCTGATCTCTAGACCGAAACAGTCCCTGGAAAATAGTTGCAACAAAGAGGAAGGGAGGGAGGAAGGAATTTTGATAGATGCTGTGTTACTTATGCTATAAAATCTTTCCAAAAGTGAATGTTTAGTCAATGTCATCATTTAACATGAAATTCATACTCGAATTTCCCTAATTATCTCAAAAATGTCCTTTATAACTATTTTACTTGCTTGTCAGAGCCCGACCACCTTTCCTTCACTGCAGTTGGCTGCTTTCGCCTTGGTCCCTGCGACCTGTGACAGCCCTGCCCTTCCCTCTGTTTACCACGGTATGAAGTTCTTCAAGGAGCCCTTGTACCCCAATCCATCGCACAGGGGCTCCTGGTATTTGTGACGCCACACCTGACTAGCTGGTTGGCTAAGGGGGTGACTACCCATCTTTCCACTCCAAAGGCACAGTTTTTCTCTTAGGTAGTCTTTAAGGAGTAAATACCTTAAGAACATGAGAATATTCTGTTCTTTAACATCAACATTTCTACGAATAGTTTGAGCATCGCTTCTGAGTGACTGATTCCATGGGTGTTACAAACTGATGATTTTTCCAGTTCTGTAATTCCTTCTGTTTCTGTTATCTAACCTTCTCTAAAGTAGAGCTTCTCCCTCCTGCTCCCATCAACCCGCTCCTCTCTCATCACGATGGACTCATGATTCTGTTTTAATTTAATGGGTTATAATCCATGATCATCAATATTCTCTTTGCTCCATCAATGACCCCAAGTTTAGCTACTGAGAGACCTTCCAGTTGGTCCCTTGACATGACTCATAATTCTTCACCTCGTCCTTGCTTCTGGTACAATCAAGTATCTTAGTCCTGCCATTTCTCCAATGGTTTCTTTTGGGGAATATGAATTCCGGAACCAAGATCTGGGTACTAAAGATGCTCATTACTACTGGGATGACATGACTTCCAGGCTCTTTTGGTAGATACTGCTAGGAAGTATGTGTATGTGAGTGGGGTGTGTGCATGTGTGTGTGTGTACGGGTGTGTATGTGTGTGTGTGTGTGGCACGCTCATGCACTGAACATGAGTTCATCCTGATACTTTCAACTCAAGCCCAATAGCATGAGATCCTTCCTTACATTCCCTCTTTTCCATATGTGTGCCCCTCTTTCTTCTTCAGTTAAATTTCCAGCTTCCAACACATCAATTCATTTGCTCATTTGATCCCTCCTAAATAGACAAAAAACATTTTCAGAATTTCATCAGCAATATTCCTGCCGACACAGTTACACTAAAAAAAAAAAAAAAAGTCCAATGTTTCATTATACTTCCTTTTGTCATTAGACTATATCCAGTGTGTGTATAATTTTTTTAAAATAGAGGCCTCCATGGCAAGAATAATAAGACTTTTTAATGATTCTGTTAACCATAAAATTATCTTGTTCTCTCAAAATGTGAATTTAAGATAAGACTAATACACATATAAGAATCAAACTCTGTCTATTAAAATTAGCCTGCGCATTAAATTTTATAGTACCTGTGGGTATTTAAATAGGTAATGTTAAGCTTTTGTGAATCAACATTACAGAGCATTTAAAGACCACGGTTCCAATTTCCACAGAAACAATAGAACACTGCTTCCAAGAAAAAAAAATGAAAATCTTTTTCAATTCACATGTCATTTTCTTTAGATGACCTTCAAACAATTCATAGGTTTGCCCCATGCTTTCACATCTTTTCACGAGGAATAAATGAAATTATTCTATTTTAAATGGTAACGTACTGCTCCTAAAAAACACCAACAAGGCCTTGAGGCATTTGTGATCCTGAAACAGGTTTGGGGTCTTGTTAGCAAGTGCTTTTAGGGGGTCGTCACCTCTACTGTGACCTTGGTCAGGGGGCTTACACCTCTGCCAAGTGTCCTCATCCACACAGAAAACCAGGGAGCTTGACCATTTCTAATTCCTCAAAAAGATGAGGTCTCGTCCCACTTTAACAAACAAAACCTTTCTCGTGTGTTGAGGACCCCAGTCCATTACTTCTCTTCCACGACTCTCTCTGAAGTAGAGTCCTTAGTCCAAAACTCTACTAGCTTTGATGGAAACTGTGACAATAAGGTATCAAATATACCAAGAAAACGGTCAATGCGCTATTGATGTGTTTCACTCGATTTGACGTAAAGTCATTAAAATTTTATTGAGTCTTGTTGAAGGAACGCTGCATCATCCAGCACACAGGTGTAAGACACGCATCAGCGTCCATCGGCATCTACAGAGGATGTACATTAAGTTCGCGCCCACATCCAGTCCTTCCTTCACCATACACGTGTCCCCTCTAAGCAACCTGCCTGCCCCCTCTCCTTCTTGTTTAATTAGTGGTATCACCGGGAAGCATCCTAAAACCCTGATCCAAAATAAAAGGAATTTTAGACGGAAATTGAGAACACAAGACTCAAAGTCAGTATCGTATCTTTTCCGGGATGTTTTTCTAAACCCATCTCAGCTGCGTCTTCCACCAGCACCCTCAGTGACACAGTGGCACCTTCACTGTGGAAGGGCCGCCAGCGTGGGTGAGGTCTTCTCCTGGGCGACAGCCTCCCCTGTGCTCTCAGTCACTGTAGCTCTGGGAAATGACCAACATCTAAACCCTAACTTTCAGGGGAAAAAAAATCATCACTAGGTCTTGTCCCCAGTTATTGAAGTTATGCCTTAAAAAAGGGAAAAAAGAGAGCAGAAGTTTGAAGCAGAAGACAGATTGTGACGTGAGCTTTCTCCATAGATAAAATAAGATTAAATGGCAATGAAAATGACAAGGGAGAGCAAACAGAATAAGGAAGCAACCTAACGAAGAATAAACACAGACAGAGAGGACAGCAGGATTCACTAACTCCTGGCTGCAGGAGGGCGATAGGACACGAGTTAACTCCTTTCTGCAGGAGGAGCCAGGAGGGGCCTGGACACAGGACTAAAGAGCAGGAGGCAAGCACAGAGGTTCAAACGAATCGCCCTAACCACACGCTTGCCTGAGATAAGGTCAAGCAATTGGTGAGGGACTAGACACAGACCAAAAAGTGCAGATTCACAGAAAGTGATCTAGTCACCTTTAAACTGCAGAATTGCAGGAGTTAGATATAAAAGTAAAGGTCTCCTTTAATGGCCCCCTAGCAGCCATGACGTAAATAAACCAGGTAAGTGGAAAACTTCCCCCACCCTGAGTGTAAAAGACCCTCCCTGAGCTTAGTGGGGCGCAGCTTTACGGCCCACAGAGATCTCCGTCTCTGCTTCTCCTAACAAACCTGCCGTGTGCTGTCATGGAGTCTCCCTGAGCTCTTTCTGGATGGACCCCAGGCCTCAGGACACATGGGTGCCCTGGGCCCACTCACAACAATCAACTGGGTGAATGAGGAGTGAGGGAGAAATGCATGCAATGAGGGAGAAAGAGAAGAGTAAGTAATTAGCAGGAAAATCCAGACGGAAGGGGTGGGAGCTGTGCCTTCTCCTCTCTGACCTCAACCACACCAGACACCTGGCCAAGCCAAATTCTCAGTCTTCCACTTTCTCTGCCTGGAATGAAATGCGCCACGTATTTCTGCGACCATGGTAAAATATATAACAAACCATTTTGAGGTGTACAATTCAGCGACATGAGTACCTTCAGATGTCTGCGCAACCTTCACCCACGTCCACCTCCAGAAGCCCAGGTGAAACACTGAGCTCAACAGATAACGACCCCGCTCCACCCCCTCAGCCCCTGGCACCCCATTCTTTCTGTCCAAGTGAAGTTGACCACTTACGTGCATCAGATGAAAACGGAATCATGCACTATTTATCCTTGGTGACTGGCTTGTTTGACTTAGTGTAATCTCCTCAAAGTTCACCCATGCTATAGCCTCTCTCAGAATATCCTTCCATCACATTTTGCATATTCAGTGATCTGTTGATGGACATCTGGGCTGTCCCCATGGTGTGACTACGGGGAATAACGCTGCTGTGAACATGTGTATTCGTGTTCCTTCACTCATTTAACAACCTCATTCACAGCGTACAGAGAGCATCACCTCTTTATTAACAGTCACTAAGGAAACTTCTGTACTAGGCAGGAGAGCCACACGGCCGAGACACACTGAAGAGAAATATTTATCTTGACGATGTCCCCAATCTACCTAAACACTCTCATCACAGATTTCACCTATGTTTCTAAATATCCAGGCTAGAGAAGTTTGCTCCAGGATTCTTTACAGCTTTTTGATTCAAATCTAGTGACTCATCTTCCTATCAAAAAGATGAGGAACTGGGCAAAAAGAAACTGACATATACTAGTTCTTGGTCTTAAAAATACTGGTTTATTATACCTCCCTTGTGAGTCATAAAAACAAACTCATGCTGTAATAGATTTTACATGTGATACATGAATACTTTATGACTCAATCCAATTTCATTTTATTTATCTACATATACATATGTATGCATGTATGCATAGGTACACATCTATACATTCACATACGCACAGTGAGTTCTATTCTCCATCCATCCTTTTTAAGCCGAGGTCCAATTTGCTGAATTTTCAAGAGGATTTTCCACTTCAACACACAAAAAAATATGCTAACAACTGCACAGAATAAAACTGCCAGCCCAATCAAGTGAACATTTGAGAGACGAGGCGTGTGCCAATGAAAGAGCGACTGTAGAAACACCCCCATCCTTCTTTTGAATAAATGCAGTCTCACGATGAGCTGGTCGTAAGAAACCAAGGAAATCAGGGTCAAGTGATGGGGCCACAACACTGCGAAGCTGTGTTATACATCTCAAGTCAGATCAAAAGGCCAGGCCGCCTTTTACAGGGCCTCATCCTTGACCCAGGGTTGAGCCAGCTTCTCAGCAAGAGGCGCAAACAGACTGAGAAACAAGACTGTCGGATTCATCTCCCCGGGGAACCAAGCTCACCATGGCTTTCGCCCAGCAATTCTAAGTTCCAGCCAAACATGGGCCCAGCACAAGTACTCTAATCCCTTCCTTTTCTAGAAAGTTCTCCAGCTGCATGTCTTCCTATCTAAAGCCTGTCCCTCGGTTGAGCCTCTTCCATGAGGCCCTGTCTGACACCCCGACAAGCAGGCACACAGGGTTCCTCCCCTCAACCCTCCTTGTTACGGTTCCCAAAAGGGCCAAAGGGCATGTGATGAATTACCATCCTACCTGTGTCCCCATCCACACACACGCAGAGACAGACTAGCTGGGGCTCCTGGAAATCACCAATCCTGTTTCTCAGGCAGCTGCCTGACGCTGTCCGCCCCACCCTGGACCAGGGACGAGAGTGCGCCTTCTGGTGCCCCCTCTCCAGGTCCACAGGCAGCTGACATGATGCTCTAAGGGGGCATGAGGAACAGTGTCAAGTAGGGAAGAGCCAGCACGGGCTGGAGAGAAGAGGGTTGGCTTTAAAAAACCCTGCGTGCTTTTCAGACCGCATCTCCAGGACAGCAGAGACCCTAGGCCAGGTTTTCTTTCCTTTGTTTGTTTTCTGAGATAAGTCAAATTACCAAGTCAGACACAAAAACACTCATACCTGTCAATCAAACGAGGCCATAATTGCTATGGGAGGCTGTTTGGTGTTTTGTTTTGGTTTTTTTCATTGTTTGTTTCTGGAGCTTCGAGGTCATATATTAACACATTAATTGAAATTTTGGTCATAATTAACATGTATTAAGCTGTTGATTACATGGCTGCATTTTGAAATTTTTAATTGGTTTGTTTCAATTGATAAAAGGTAATTTGTTTGGGGATGATGTTTAGAATTATGTATTTAATTATCATTGAATAGATAATTAATATAGTGTAGCAAGAGTAAACAATGGCGATGGTAATTATCACAGAAGTACACATATTCGTACAAAGAGGACAGACGGGTTTGCTCTCTAAAGTTGCTTTGGTCTCTGCCCTGAGCTGCATCGGCTCCCCTTCCTTCACAGATGCAATTAGCAGTGTCTCCGTGTGATTCATGTCCTTAGATCTGAAAAGAGCTCCCTCCGAGCTGTGGGGACAAAGGACGCCCTGAAGCCGGGAGACTCCATCCTGCCTCTGCAGACCACTCGTCCGCCCAGCACTGCCGCACTTCCACCCGCCACGGCATCCCCGCAGAATTCAACTGAACCTTTTTATTCAAGCATTCCTGTCTCGTTAGGCCGCTCCGTACCCCGCCCAAGGGACCCATCGCAGCACGGGATGCTGCAGTCCCCAGTGGCGGCTTCATGACACCCAGGAGGAAATACCAGCTTGCCAAGGGGTGGAGTATCACTATTTGTAAAATGACAGATGAAGGTGATGAAAACCTCTGGGTTTGTTTTTTTTTTTTTTTTTAACCTGCTCTCCTTGCGAAAAAATAGGCCAACGCATGAAACACACTCATGAATGTTATGGATTCCATTGCTTAAGTCCTGCCTACCTGTCTCCATCAACACAATTCCTGTTACAGACCAAGGTCTCCTCAGAGACCTGGCCGGGCGCCACCACCCACTGTGGCCCACATTACTAGGTACGTCCAGAGAACAAGGTGGCCCAGGGCTCCCCCAATTTGTTGGCACTGAAGAGGTGGTTCCTGTGTCTCCTGAGGGACGGTCATATGCTATCAGGCATTTGTCCTTCTGGAAGCATCTTTCTGCCTTCCTTTCTCCCCTCTCTGGTCATGGGGGAGCAACTCAAAGGCAGCTGGGGTAGAAGAAAGAAGGGACTCCATCAACAGGGACCATCTATCTTGAGTCCGCATCCTGCCCTCGAAGAGGAAGGGTTGGCCTGCCCTCTTCTGGCCACAAGACCCCAAGCTGCACACAGCTTATGTTTTAGGGACACCCCAATCCGGGACGCACAGGGTTTCTGGGGCCTCATATTCTTTATAAAAAGGGGAAATGAGCAAGTATTCGTTAGAGAGGGGTCGGGGTGGTAGGGCCAGTGAGACAGTCCCCTTTCACTAAGAAGAGGAGCTAAAGGGGTCCTGCCGGGTCTCGGAGGGAGGGCAGGACGGAAGGTGGAGAAAAGGACAACTTACCAGGAGCAAGCGCAGCCCTGCGTTGCCCTCTCCCTCACCTTCCATCCTGCCACATCTCCTCTGAGACACGTGCCCACACCTCTGCTGTCTCCACTCAACCTTTCCTCAATGCCTCTCTTTGTCTTAATAAATTATAACCAAACCAAGTATCCAGAACTCACTGCTCTGTAAAGATCATTAAAATCCTATTATTAATTTTTAATACAATACTTCCTAGTTCTGAATGAAAACAAACTCTTCCGCCCCAACCCCCAAACTAAAATAGGGAGGATTCCATGAGGGTATAAATTTTAACATACTTTTTAATGCATCAGAGACCAGAGAAGGTTCAGAAATAGATGGTCTGTAACCCCTGTTCTAAAAAGATGTCCCCATTCCAGCTTCATGGGACAAGACAACATTTGCTACAGCGCTGAGGTTTCCTGTCTGTCCTCCCCACCGGAGCTCCTGGCTGACCTGATCTGGAGGTGGCCGGGTCACCCCTGGAGCCCTCGCGGGCGTGTCCTAGAGGAGACCCTTTGCAACAGATCGGTGCCTCTGGCCAACAGTCACTGTGAGTGAACCGCGGTGGAAGCAAGACGGTCCGAACCTCCCGTCCAGGGAAGCCCAAGTCTCTTTGGTCGGCGTCTCCTGGGCGCAAAGCCACACTTCCGGCTCTGTTGGACATCTGCTGTGGATGGACGACTGGTCCCTCCAGTCCAGCAGGTGCACACCTGCCACCGTCTGCACCCCTCCTTGAGAGACCGGGCTCCCGCCACCCAAGTGGCAGATGGGGACGTTGAGTATCCTTAGAACCGCCCCCAACCCCTGACCAAGCATCTGGGACCTTCGAGGAACCTGTGTCTCCTCTGCTGTCCCTCTTCCCACCGCTGCACCAGTGAAGGACCACTCTGCCTCACCAGTAGCCTAAAACAGCCTCGGCTGCATCCCACCTTCAGAAACCACCCTCTTTTGGTTCAAAAGAACCAAGAGCGTTGGGCCAAGCCCTGACTCTAAATCTTCCAGAGGCCCCTCTTGACATGCCCTTGGACGCTCTTGGAGCTAAAGGCCACCTTTCCTTCCAGCCGGCCCACCTAGCGTCCCCTCAACCCACCCTGCTGCCGCCCGGGGGACACAACATCCGAGGACCTGAACACCCGAGGACCTGTCACAGCCGGCCAGGTCCGTGCAGAGATTCTGATCTCGGGGTTGGTGTGGGAACAGGGCCGCAGTCAGTTTTCCTAACCGTTCAGTGAGATCTAATTCACATTCCAACAACTGCCCCATTTAAACAGTTCAGTGTTTCCAGTACAGCCGCGGTTTGTGCACCCAGCGTCATGTTCAAATTTAGAAGATTTTCATCACCTGAAAAGAGCCACCATGCCCATTGGCACTCACTCACCTTTGGTCTCTGTAGACCAGGGTGCAGGTATTGTGACCGACAGCAAGAGCCTCCGGCCATTCCGGCCTCTCACCCGCCAGCTCCCAGCCCACGTGTTTGGCTCAGCTTGGGGTGTTCTCATTCCAACTCTATGTTTAAAATTCTCTCCGCACTTCAAAGTACACTTCAAATACCACTTTCTCCAGCCAACCTTCTGTGATCCTCTTCGTCCTCCATATACCTTTCCATCACCTGAATCCTGGGGCTCACGGCTACTCTCCCAGAGCTGGGTGGGACCTGTGTCTGCTGCCAGGCTAGATGGCAGTCAGTAACTGCAGGACCCATTTCTCATTCACCTGGGAACCCCCACAGTGTCTCCCCATAGTAGGCACTGAAAATAATGCTGAATAAATAAAGATGAGGGCTGCCGACAAATTTTCTCCTGTTAGAAGATTTCAAGCTGGAGGACATCCTTTTCCTCTCTGCCATCCATACTAATTTTCATTCATTTTCCTTAATAACAGGAATAGTGAAACAATGGTATGGGATAACCTTTCAAGCCACTTACAATGCCAAAACCTTTACAACTTGCACACATGCCCACACGCACAGACACAGAGGCCCACACGCACAGACACAAAGAGACACACACACTCATATCCAAATGCAGGTGTATGTACATGTGTGTGTGTACGTGTGTGTGTGATTTCTAAATTTCCAACACAGTCAGGAAGGGCAGTTATAATAAAACACAGACAATGATAAATCGATAAGCCTATGAGGCACTGTTCCTTAAAACATTTGGGGGAAAACACATGCAAGAATTCTTTTATTAATGATTTTGAAAACGAACCAGCCACATGTTCACGCCATCAGAATGTATCAACAGCAGAAGTACAGGAGGGCACTCACCCCGCAGACCGAGTGATCATCAGCACGCACCTTCGGAGAATGCGCGTGAGCGAGCGTGCGTGCATGCGGGGGAATGTGTCAGTCTGAGATGAATTATGCAGGCAGCAGGCAAAATAAAAAATCAAGACAGTGCATTCAGCTCAAACAGGCTTCCTCACTGGAGATGCTGCCTCAGCGTGGATGAAACACACTTGAAAATCACACGGGGTGATTTCACAGAGAAACTGATTTAAGCCAAATGTTTTATTCCATCCTTAATCAGTCAGTCTTGCTATTCCGAAATGTTCTTCACATTATTTTGTTTTTATTGCTTGTTTTCAATAAGGAAGAGACGGCCCTGCCATTGAACCTTTCTTTGCTCACGCTGGTTATGCCCAGCCTGTCACTTGAGTTTTGACTCAGCTCCGTCAGTGAAAAATTAGACTTCATTTCAGTATGCTAATAGCAATCTCTCCAAAACAATGTAATCAAGGCCTCATGTGCACCTATAATTTCATCCTTGACATCAGCCTGACAGCTATTTATTGTCTGAAAAGGGAAAGGGGGAGGGGGAGGGCGAGGGGGCTGCTCGCTGCCCCCCTCCCCCAAAACAAACCCAGCAGCTTTATGTTTGAAGGCAGAGTCTTTGCAAAGTCCAAACAAATGGCAATAATCATGGGGTTTACATGTGTCTTGTCTTAAGCAATCAAGGCAGAGGGTTAACAGAGAAGCGCATTCAGATGCGCCAGTCCCCAAACTGCCCACCTCTGATGAGCCAGCTGTGAGCCGCGATTGTCAAGTTATAATTTAGGCAAAGGGAAAAAAAGGCATCAGAATACACACTGGATCAACATAATTATTCACAGCAGGATGCTGCAGAATTAATTTAGCCAATCAGAATTATACTTGGGGGCTGGGCACGCTGCAGAGAAAGCTGAGGAAGCAGGGAGTGGGGACAGGACGACGGGGAGGGGAGCGCTGGCTTCCCGCTTCCTGGGGTCTGGATAACCTGGTCTGGGGTGTCTGTGGAATACACCTAAGAGCAACGCTGTTTCTTTTCCCCTTATTTGCAAACACCTACACAACGCTCACAAGGTGCCAGTCAGTCCCTCCTCTGAGCATTTTTCCAAGAACAGCGCCTTGAACCCTCAGGCCCGTGAGGTAGGCGGGTCCACGTGCCGCTGCTCCCAGGGGTTAAGAAACTTGCTAAGGTGGCACCCGGGACGGAACTCAGGCAGCCAGGCCCAGAGAGCCCGCGGTGCCAGGGCAGAGGAAAGGTCCTTGCTGGTGAACAAAGCGAAGCAGAGCCCAGCAGGGCTGTGATGGGAGGAGAAGCCCCGAGCCTGAGCCCAGAGCTTTACCAGACCCATGTTCCTTCACACTGGTTCATGCTTCATACAGGGACAGCAGAGACCCTGCACTACCACGTCCTAGACTGGACGGCAGGGCTCCTCACCTCCCACCAGACACTTCATCGCCCACCTCTCCAGCGTGCAGAAGGGGACGGGTGCCCACCGCACTGGCCCTCCCGGGCGCCCACAAGACAGCTGGGCCACCGGGCAGAGCTGGCCTCCCTCTGGACGGGGCTGTGAGAAAGCAGCAGGGAGGGTCCTGAAAATCCAAGGGAAAGAAGGGAGAAGCAGGCTGCTCCGACACCAGGGTCCAGTGCGGGGTCTGACTTGCAATCACAGACAAGGGACTGAAGAAGCAGCAGGTCGACACATGGACCGCGTCCTGCCTGGGCTTCTCTCCACGGCCTCGGGTTCAAGGGTGTGAAACCAAGCCGCCCTGCCCCCGGGCACCGGGCGAGTAGAAATGGAGTCTCCCTTTCCTCTCCTGCTTGGCACTCTGTCGGGAGGGCACAGGAGCCGGGAGGGGCTCTGGTTTCTTTGTGAAACTTGGACTTCAGCTGGCAGGCACTGGTAATGGGGGAAAGGCAGGGAACGGCCCCGGGTTTTATGTGTGGCAGTAATGTTTGATCTATGCCATTGTCAATGAGAACTGTGATTTAATCCATAAGGATATAGAGCCCCGTGATGAAAGGGGAAGAACGGCAAATCCTGATTAACAATCACTGCTACACGAAAGCGGGTTTCCATGGCGACGGGGCTGCAATGATACAACAAAGTGTGAGGCCATAGCAGGCAAATCACTCGGGCAGGGCCCGTTTCTGCGCGCGTGCGGCTTTCTGTTCTCTCGAAACGAAGACGCAGGCATCTCACTTCAACTCGTCTTAGCGTCCGTCTCTTTCTCGAAACGCCCCCTCTTCAGCTGGTCCCAGGTAATGTGACAGAGGACCTCGTATGCGCAGGAAACGCCACCAGGAAACGCCACCGACAAGGAGGCACAGTTCAGCCCCTTTCTCCCCAGCAAGGAGAAGGCAAAACGAGACTGTGGCCCAGAGACTCTTCCTGTCAGAATTCTTTTGGTAAAACCATGTTTAGTTTCTGAGGGATCTGGCGGGGAGGAGCCTGGTCTCACCCCATAGAGTGGAGTTCTCTGCTGCAGGAGGCCCAAAGCAAAGTCAGAGTCGGGGTCGGGACAGAGAAGGCATTTCCTTGCTTCCCCAGGATGTTTAATTTCCAATTAAGATTTTTAGAAATAAGAACACGGTTTTAAAATCATGTTGCATTTCAACGCCTTCTCAAAATAAATTTCCAGAACCGTGCTGTGGGAACACTGGCACTCTCAGCGCCTCGAGCCCTTACTGCGACTGGCGTTGGCGATGAGCCTCCAGAAAGAGGCCATATGGAATAGCCTAGAAAACTCCCCGCATCGTGCTCGCTGTCCCCTCTCAGTGGCAGAGGAATATAAAATGAGATAGCCAACAAAAACAGTTAAATCAGAAACCTACACATCCTCTTAAAGGGCTGAAGAGCTGAAGACAGGCAGGGGTAAAAGACACGGAGACACGACAAATGTTTAAAATGCCTCCTTCCAAGATTTAAGAAAAAAAAAAAAGTCCTGTCACATTTTTCACAAATGCTACAACTCTAGAAGAAAACACATTTCCCTGGAGATTCAGCTGAGGCTTTCGGTTTAAATCACTGCAGCGAAGCAGTCTCGTGGGAAGAACCTGGAGACAGGGGTGAAGCCCGTGGGCATTTGCCAGCTGTCAGCCCCTGTTAAGTCTCTTCGCCCTGCAGGTCTTGGTTTCCTCATCTGCACGAAGGGAAAGACGCTCCGTGGCTTATCTCAAGAAGTTGAGATGATCAACCAAATACTGCGCGCATGTCCATCCTGAGACGTGTGAGGGCATCTGTTCAATCGCTACCAAACCTTATGAGTCAATAGTTCGCTGCTTATTTATGGCCAACCGTGTGGAGGCAAAACACAGCATGACGACTCTTCTAGAACACCCTTTCACCCGGCAGGAACTGCTGCCCTGTTTTCATCGTCTCGTGCAAATTTCGCACCGTGCTTTTAGGTGTATGCCAGGCCTAAACAAGAGCACTTTTAAAGTGATGAAAGCAGGCAGAACTCCTTCACGCTGGCCCGGGTATCTGAATGCCTTCAGGAGGTTGAATCAGTGCTAAGTGCTGCCTCATCACGACACAAATTACCTGCAGGGCACCAGAAAGCTGGGATGTATTTCATGAAGGCTGCACCTGAAGGTTCCCGTGAGTCTCTTCACGCTTCCTGTGTCTCTGCACCTGGTGCCGAGACAGACGCAGGTCAGCGCTTTGTGGCTGGGTGAAGGGCAGGCCCTGGCCGGATGTGTGCCTGTCACTGTGAGCCTCCTGCAGCCGGGGACCCTGCTCTGCACGCAGCCCTCTCTCAGTCTGCTGGGGTTCAAAACTCCGCTCCCCAACTCACCGTGTAGGTCGTCACCTCCGAGAAGAGACTCCGATAGTAGCAGGTCCTCCCGGGAGTGTCAGGAGTAGTCGTTAAAGGTTAGGTGCAGAGAACACGGCCCTCGGAAGCTCGTATTTCTGTGTGTTTGTCAGGCAGGGGTCTCACCTAGTGACCAGCAGGTGATAGATGGATTTCCTGTGGGCAGCAGGGTACTGTACTTTGTTGAATTTGAGTGCCTTTAGGTGGGACAAGCAGCACTCCACAATTCACCATGTTGGGCCACCCTCTCATCAAGTTACACCTCTCGTTATGTGACATCATTGCCAGCCTGGCCCCTTTGTAGGATCTCTGTTCTCCGGCCTGGTATGCACCTGTCTCGTCGTCTCTGTTTCATTCATCTGCTTCTCACTCCATTCCAGGCCTTTGTTTTTTCCTGTATGTGTGTACTGTGCATATGTGCATACGCGTGTGTCTTACACACCTGTGTGTTGTGTATTTGTATATACATGTGTGTGTCTGTGTGCGCCTGTGTGCACATTGTGTGTGTATATGTACATCCGTGTGTATGTATGCATGTGTCTGCATGTGTGTGTATTTCTCCTTGAGCTCTCCCTCCCCTTCTCTTTGTGTTCATCCTCAAGTTCCCTTAATTTTCATCTCTAACACTTATTAAGTGTTCTCATTTTTTATAGCAGAAGTGTAGAATGCATTACTCTGTTAAAGAAATTAAGTTGCTCTTTTCTTAGCAGACCTTGATTCATTTTTCCTGTGGATCAGTGATTCATGATAGAAAAGTGCTCTCTACCTCTGCTGCAAGAAGATCCAAATTATAAAATAGATGAACTGGGAAATTATATTGAGAAATAGTTTCACCTGGGTTTTTTTGTTTGTGTGTTTTCTTGTTCTCCTTTTTTTTTTTCCACATCAGGCCCTCCTACACTGAAACGTGAATTTATTACAGACCGCTCAGTACTAAAGCTGACAGAGAAAAGGAAAGTAAACATTTAGGACAAATGCATGAAACCTGAACATGAATCAAAAATAGAAGGAGTCACCTCTGAAATGTGTGTAAATGCCTGGAAAATAGAGACAGTTCACGCACAGTGTTCAAGAGCACAGGCCCTCTCCGCCTTTTATATTGGAAACACTTACTTAGCGACACCTGTGTCATTCCAAGACTTTAAAATGCTATTTTAGAAATAAAAATTAAGTGCACCCTGGTGGCTTAGCAGTTAAAGTCTGTGGCTCAGGATGGCATAGTCCACGTGAGAGCCTGAGGACCTGGGTTAGCAGCCTGGGTTCATGGTCGAACAGCCAAGATGAATAACCAGGTGGACAGCTGGGCACGTCCTCACTCCTCCTGCCTGCCTGCCTGCCTGCCTGCCTGCCTGCCTGCCCACCTGCCTGCTTGCTTTCATTCCTGCCTGTTCCCTATTTGCAAAATAAATAACTTTTTAAATAAAAATCATGCAGACCATTGCTTATTCCAATATTCAGATGCACTTCTTTATTTATAGATTATATGCTCTTAAAATATATCAGCAAATCTAACTCAATTAAAATTATAACAGTCTCAGATTCTGAGAAAAATCTCAACAGTGAAACATTCCTGAAGCATAAAAAGCTCAAGCCTAATTTATCCTTGAGCATTATCTACTCAGAAACAAGGAAGTCACACTAGTTACTCCAATAGATTAATGAAAACCTTCCAAATAACAGAATCTCAGATCTGCGGTCCAGTGTGCCAATGACAGAGTTCTGGTGTTGGGGGTCGGGCTTGAGGCACCCCACTCTGCACCCTCCAGGGGTGGTGAGTTTGGGGATGTGGATGTGGCCTGCTCCTGATGACTCTCTCTGCTGCTGTGGTTATTGTCAGACTGATCCCAAGTCTCTCTTACCGACTTCCCCAGGCTTCGGGTTTAATTCTGGGCTAGCATCTTTGTACTCAGATAGGCGTGTTTTCTGCAAGTGGCTTTTACCCAGATCAAATTATGAACTAAATCAGTGGTGAGCAATCTCTTTTTCCAGGGATGATTCAGGAAGGGGGAAACTGTCTTGAGAGCCTTTTATTCCATTCAAAATGCAAATAGCTTAATTTAGTCCCATGGGGAAATAAACAATATTCGTACAATCCAAATTACCCACTACATTGAAGAAAAGACTGTCGCTGAAAAAACTGACACATTCAAGGATTAGAAACATGAAAGCAGGCTTCCAATTTCTCTTCCTAAAGAGGGACCACAGCCTGTATTTTGAAAACCCGTGGGCATGTGAGTGCCCCGCGCCTGGCTTTTCCCTCGCCCTCCGCCGTGACACCTACACCATCCTAAGGCTGTCAAGACTTCAGAGCCTCAAGTCCTGAGCATCAGGAACATTTACTGAAACCAGTTCAGACTAACGAATTAACTCTCAGAGATTCCCCTTGTGAAATCTTATACTTCTGTGATGCACAGACAATATCCCAAGCACCCCACACCCTCGCCCTGCAGGATATCACCCCCCACTGACAAAACCCTCCAGAAACAGCCACCAAGTCAAGAAACTGAGCTTTTATTTCACCCTGGACAACCTACTGACTCAGTGAAGTGAGTCGTAAAGGAAGAGATCAGACCTGCATCTCATCCCCTGTCACCGACAGGCTAGCTGTGTGGCCTTGGGCCTATTATTAATCTCTCTGATCTTCAGTTTCCTTCTATGGAAAACAGGGACAATTGGGGAAAAACAGATAAGCCTCTGCTATCTGTTGCCAGGGTCAAATAAAATGAAGGGTAGAAACAGGCCTCTAAAGTGATCATGTGTTAGGGTCACTTAAGGTTTCCCTATAGAAGCAGTGCCTGGAACACTTTTCAAGTTTCTGAGGAAGGGGCTCCCTAAGGCAGCGAAGGGCAGGCTGCACTGTCCAGGTGAGGACTTCAGCCCTCCTCAGTCACCGCTCAGGACCACCGTTTCAAGCAGAGGGTTCTAAGAGCTTTATTGAGAAAAGGGCCATCCCACTCCATCAAAAGACTGAAAATCACCGCGTTAACTGTCTGAGCACCAGCAGCGTGTGACCGACTCCTGTTGGTGCCTGGTCGATTCTTACCAGTGACTTAGCTCCATTACTACAAAATGAGTTTCCCTGAATTCTCCTGTTTCCTAGTATTATATCACGAGCCTCTCACTGAATAAGAAAACAAATGCTGATTCTAAATGTGCACTTGAAACAGCCCTTCTTGCTCTCAGAGAAGACAGTTCTGAAGGGCAAAAGAATCTTTTGATGATCACCCCCCCAAAGCAGCAGGCATCTCCAAGTTCCTCAGCTAAACCAAGTCATAAATCAAGTTTCTTTATACACAGATACAGGACATCAGTTTAAGTTGGGAAATAACGACAGAAACGTCATTTGCTAAAACTGGTGTCAAAGTGAAGACACCAGTGATAATTGAGCTACCCGTGGTCCCAGCCAAGAGGACGGGTTTTGGGCTGTCTGTTAAATGGACGGCCTCTTCAGTGACGACGAGGCTGGAGGGGGACGCAGTCTCTCAAGCTGGCACGCAGCGCAGGTTGCTACAGAACCGAACAGAAATACACCTTTGACACCTGTATAGTAAGAGCCAAAGGAACCGTGACTAATGGCGTTTCCAGTGCATATGCTTCCAGAGTGGGGGGGTGGGGGGCCAGCAGGGAGGAGACAAAAGAGGGGAGAAGAGACAAAGACTAATTCTGAGAACAGCGTACAGAGAATGGGGAAGGACAGGTGCAGAAACAGTCACGGGGAAGCCTCCGGACGCCCCATGTCACACTCCTCGTGCTCTGCATGTGGCTTCCTGCCCCCGAGCTCCGAGGATGAAGCCCCCAGAAGGTCGTATGCTGAGTCTCTCTGAGCCCCTTCCCTTGGTAAGCACTGGTTTCTGCTACGCAAAAGGAAATATGCTTGGAGAATGCAGTTTATGTGGCCTCATTTTTTTAATCTACTTCCCTTTTTGAACTCACAAGCCCACGTGCCATGATGAGATGTCTGTGTCAAACATGGCTAATGCTATCTACTCGTTTCCACTGAGCTGCCGAGGAGCGAGAGCGAGTCAGTGTCTGAGAGGCTGGGCACGGGGCAAGGAAATGTGAAGCCTTGAGCACTACACCCTCACTCCCCCAAATCTAAACAAATGAAGTCTGGAGTCCGGGGCAGGGAAGGACAATAAGGTCCCTGAGCAAAACCTCCAAGAGGCAAGAGAGTGATGAAGCTTGGACCACTCCCAGCAGTGACGTGGCACAGCCTGCTTGGCCAGGTGGGGACTGAAGGCGGTTTTGAGAAGGTAGCAGGAAGGGAATACCAGACAGTCTGATGTGGTCAGTTCGCCAGGCCCAGTACCCACCTAGAGCCGTCTCCCCTCTGTCCAGGGGATCACTCCGTGCTCACATCCCTCCCACCACACCCGCCCACAGGGCCTTCCTGCTTCATGTCCACGCTGCAGCCTGACCCCCTTCCCAGGGACCTTCTCTGTTCCGAGAACCTCATATGCCTTGAACCGCTGTGCCCACTATTCATATTCAATACGTGTGACTTGCTCCTGAGTGAGACGTGCCATGCAGATCTGGCTCTGGTGGCCTGTAACCGAAAACCACTGAGGGCTGCCAGCAGGGGTTCTGGCATCCTCCTCACTCGCAGCACCCACTGACCTCTAGGTCTCGCTTCTGCGGAAGGCACATGACCCCTGACAATGCTTCTGGGGTTTCAGTTCGGTGACGATTAGAGAAAACTTTTAAGAACTTCACTGTTTTCCAGCTACTTACACGTTTGTGAAAAACCCCACCTGCCTGTGAACATGTCGAGGATGCTCCCAAGGAAACCAGTCTGCCAACTGGGTGCACACGTGACGACTGCCAGTATCGGACTCCTTTGCTGGCAAAAAAAAAAGCACTTGCATATGGTTCAACCTAGAAAGCTTTCAGAGAGGGGCACACAAAGGTGGAGGACTGATGCCCTCTTGCACTCGGCTGCTGTGTATTTCATATGCTTGGGACCAGCAACTGCACCTTTGTCTCATCGGAGCATAAATGTGCATGCAGCAGTGCACATTAAATTCCTGAAAGAATACACATCCCAACATCCCAACATCACTGAGGAAATCGTTAAGATGACCCCACGAATTGCTTCCGTTGTTTTCTAGCACAAGGGAATTCCGACTTTCCATCCACTACAGCAGACAAGCATTTCAGGTAAAGTGGATCTGGGGTTGAGGGGAAGCATATCCAATACGCTGTGGCATTTCTTTCATTGCTCTAGAGATTTAGGCACCAATAGCTAAAACAGAGTATTTCTCCCTCTGCCCTCTCCTGAAGTGAGCAGCCCAACGCTGTCTCCACGTCACAGCCCCCGCGCCACAAATGCTGATCTTGATGGAAGTCACTTCAAGCCTACACGTGCTGCACATCTAAACGGGCACCGCGTCATAACCTGTTCTGGTCCTGAGGTGTGGACAGCTCCATGCCCATGTCGCCATGGAAGCAGTAATAGAAGCCAGACTTTCATCCCTTTGCACCTCAAAAATGGTAACGGCTGGAATGTGGCTAAGAGGGAAAGGAGGCCCCAACCTGCAGCATTCTCCGGGCTTCCTTTCCAGAGGAAACGTGACCTCTGGAATGCCCCGAGTCACACCGGAAAGGGACAGGTGGGTTCCTGAGCACTAGGGGGAAAAACACAGAAAGCTTAATTTTTTTAACCATCTGAAGAGATACATGTAATCCTTTCATCAACCTAATGTTTTCCCAAAACAACAAGGAGCTGGGACCATCAGAATGTCAGAGGCTCCTTCACAGATACTGGAGAGGGGGGTCCACCCAGAAGCCCCCTCCCAAGAGTATAAATCTAAACAGTCCTCAGCCTGCAGGGCAGCCCTCCCTGCCTAAGGGACTCTGTCTCCTGCTTTTGCTTTCTCTCTCCTCCATTTTCTCTAAGAAACTTGCAAAACTCCACTCCCACACACACACAAAGGTAAGCAGCACCGAGATTTGTTAACACCTGGGCTGAGGACCTGGCCTGAAAGGTGGGCCAGGAACTCTGAGATGACTTCTCAGGGTCCTTTTAAAAGAAAAACAGGATCCCTTATTAAAAGAGTGCAACACAAACACTAATGACAGAGCTCTAAGATGACAAGCCTAGCTCTTTAGTCTTTGTTACAATTCCTACTGGCTTCCTCTTCACCTTTAAGTTCAGGTCAGTTGTTAGGTGAAATTTAAATATAACAGCAAGATTTCCTGTTCAAATTCCTCAGCTGGCTCCCTAGCAACAGCTCTGCTTTCCCGAGCCTAGCTGGAGACTTAGCAAAACTTTTCCTGAGATCCTCTTCCTGCAAAGCCTACACTGCAGTCAGAACGCGGCCCACAAAACCTCGGAGTAGAAAGTGGGAAGACATTTTTTAAATAGAAATGAACGTGGGTTCACGCAGACACGTGGGGTAGCTGCTCTGCCTGCCATAGACCTAGACGTTTGGTCACTGCCTCTCTACAGCAGGTGGCCCTTTCTGTCCCCGTCTGGACTGCTGTCCAAGAAATGACAACGGCCCTGAGTGAATGCGGACCAGAGACCGTGCAGAAAAGTGAGTCTCTCGCAAAAGGGTCCTCGAGTCACAGTCACGAACACTGCCGGTCACCGTGTGCGTGTGTGTGTGTGTCATGCACACGGGTGGGTCACGCTGCCACCTGGAGAGTAATGCTGACACATGGATCAGTGAAAATTCCCATGTTGTACCAACAAGCTGGCCATGAAAGGCTGGCTCTGCAGTCCGAGAGCTGTCTCCACCCGAGCTCAAGGCAGCACTTTTTGGGTGCTGCTTTGTGTCTTCCAACTGGGGGCGTCAGGAGGCGGGGTGCCATTCTCAGCCCCATTTCGTGCGTGGTAGTCGTGCCCAACTCGCACAGGGACGTCTGTGAAATCCCTACACGGAACACAAAGGGAGCCAGCACTGCGCAGTGACGCAGGGAGCCAGATGGAAGGACGTCTCCCACTTGTCCTGACATAAGACAGGACCTAAAGAGGTGGATGTGTGGGTCAGAGCCACATCCAGTTAAAAATGAAGCTGCCAAGAGGCAAAGTGAAGACAGACACCCCCACTTCTCCGGCACCCGCCATGCTCCAGACCAGGGTTGGGTACTGCACGTCGGTGTTCTCAGTTAAGCCCAACAATAACTCTAGGACTGGTGCATTTTTTCCCCACTTTCAGGGAAGCTAAAACTAAGATTTAGTTCAGGCTTGAAGGCCGCACAGCCATAGGCAGGGAAGCCCAGAGCCGAACCTCGCAGATTCTTTCTCTGAAACTCCTTTCCTGGGGGGTCAAGACAGGAGAACCCTAGCTTCACATTATACTCAGGGCCAGGACCTTGGGCTTGGGGCACAAAAGCAGTGCCTGAGTGGGGAGTTTGGGAGTCAGGGCTTCCCCAGGACAGTCCTCATTTCTATCTGCACCAATAAGGAACATTTCATGGAACGGTCTCGAGGGCCCGGCCAGCTAGGAAGGATGCACAGCTCTTAGCACCGTAGCGCTGACTCAGCCCCATCAACACAAGACCCTCCGCCCCAGCCACCCTCGTTGGCTGCTTCATAGTCCATAAAAGACAGGATTCAAAATGCAGGTCTTGCTGACAATGGATCCAGGAACCATGGATCTCTTCTAGAACATCCATGTCCTGAGAGGTAGACCGTTCCAAGCTGTTAAAAGGAAACCTTGCAGGGCTCAGCTCCGAGGCAGGACCCTTTAGGTACCTGCCGTAAGTGAAGTGGAATTTCTCTGAGACCAGGCCCGCTGTGGAGACGCTGTGTGGGGTGCCTGCTTGTCTTTGTACCCTAACTCTATGACCTATCTGCTTGAGGACTTTGGGTAACTCCTCTGAGCTCTGTGACTGGAGCAAGTACTTGACATCCGGTAAGCACGGTACTCAGAAAGCCTCTCAGTGCCACGCCCTGGCAGGAGTGTGGCAGGGCCTTGCAGGGGAGGCGCTTAAGTGCCTGGCGTAGAGACCCCAGGAGCAGGCAGGGAAGCCGAGCTCTCAGAACAGCGACCCTGATGTTCTGGGCATGGCCGTGAGCTCACCGGTGGGCAGGATGCTCTGCAGACTTGGTGGGCTCCACAGAGCAGAGACTCTAGTCTGACCCCGGGCTCAGGATGGGAAGCCCACTGGAGCCAAAGACCTGACAGGGACTCCACCAGTGATGTCAGACAGGGGCCGCGCCGGGATCGGACATCATTTGTGTTAGATGAGCAATCTGAAAGCCCCAGTGGGTGAAGAGGCCGTCTTCACTATCTCAGGTAAAATTCCCCACGTACAGAGCGACCAGAACCAATGTCGCTTCATCGAAAAGCATTTGCTGGATAAATTAAAAATAGCAATCAACCTTGAGAATTTTATTGGCAAGGTGGGAATAATTTCACTCCATCTGAACCACGATAGACTATAACACATGTCAGTCTTCCCCGTTCTTCCCTTTATTAATCAATTAGGAGACCCCAAAACTCAATAAAAAATCATATAAGAGGCTTATAAACATCACTCAAATCTTCTTTACCCGTCATTTGCTTTCATTTAGTATAACTGGTTTTTCCATTAAAAGAAAATTAAATAAAATATGAGATGTTATTGTCGTTACTTAAGAGGGGATTGGGGGATCATACTTCTTGGAAAAGTAATTTCCATTCCCCTCCTGTTCCCAGCACCCCAGCATTGTGCCCCAGCTCAGTGACCCACACGGCAGGAGCCTCCGTGACAGTGAGAGGCGGTGGATCTCGGGGCTCGTACAGACAAGGGTGTGGAAGTGCCGGAGTTTCAGCCAGCTGTGCAGGAATTTCTGGGGCACAGCAAAATGCAAGGATCAGAACACCAACCATGAATTAATGACCATTAAAGACAGATCCGACATAGATGCCAGGCACCCCCAACCCTTAGCAGTCCCCCATCACACACCACTCCTGCCCTAATCTTCTCCACTCGGGTGCCCCCCTTCCACCCCCTCTTCTCTCTCCCTGCAAGCTAATTGCTACCTGCCTGCATCCCACATATTCTTGAAAACCGTTAAATACCATCTCCTCTTCTTCCATGTAGCTTTCTTTGATCCAATCAGCCAGAAGTAATTTCTGCTGGGGCTAAATTTCCATTTAATTTCGGCTTTATTGGCACCGTGATCACCTTCTACCTTGCATGGAAGATGTGGACACACACAGAGGTGGGAAGGAGCTCCCGGGCGAAGCATCGATTCGCCTTTGCAGCCAGAGAACCAGCAGCTGCTAGGGGCTCTCTTAGGGGAGAAGGGCACAAAGAGGACACAAAGGAACAAAGGAAGATGGAGAACCCCGAGTCCTTCCCGGGAACTTTTACGATTCTGTAGTTTGCAAAAACAAGCTGCGTGTGCGCCACAGACCATTAAGATTTCTCCACACACACTCAGCCTGCTAGCAAAAGCACACTGAGGATTCGTAAAGGGCCTGTAAGAAAGGTTTTAGATCCTGGCTTTAGCTTCGCTGGCATCTGTGGCATCGAAAACCTGAGAACGCTATTCCTCGGAGGTGTCATTAGCTTTCCGGGCGCCTTCAAAGGCTCGAAGACAATTTCCTGGACTCCTGTCAGAATGCCAGTGTCTTCCCAGCCCCTGCAAAACACATCTTCGCTGCTGTTCGAACTGCCTTGTGCTTTCTGTGCCTTCAGAAGTGGTGAGGGACATGGCCCGCGCTATTTTGGGTACTGGCGGGGTCCTGGGGTCTTATCAAAGGAGCCCCCTCCACAGTTCCTTTGTGTGTGCCGTCGGTGAGCGCTCAGCGATGCTGAGATTGTGGGCCTGGTGAGGAAATGCCTGGTCCACAAAGCCCCCCCCCCCGCCCCCGATTTTTATCTGATAGCTTCCCCATGAAAGCACGTCTGCAGAGGGAGAGGCAGTCAAACAATAAAAAGCCCTTTTTCACCGACACCTGTATGAAGAGAAGGACGACAGCAAAGCCCCGGGATCTAAACTAGTATTCGGCTGGCGGTCAGAATGTAACCTGTCGAGAAGGCTGGCCGCCGTCCCCTGAGAAGCTGATCATAAACAGTCTGGAGTTCTCGAAACTGCTGGCCCGCGCGGCTTCCTGGCTTCTCGGTGGGGGTGCACCTGCACCTGGGGAGGACGGGCCTCTGCTGGGCAGTCCAGCACGCTGCCGAGGGCGCTACACCCCAGGAGCACCCAGAGCCACCCCCGGGCGCTGTATTCCAGAGGCGCTCCCCTGATGTTTCCAGTGGCCCAGGTCCTCCAGGGAAGGTGGGCTGCTTACATGTGGACCCCTGGGCACACACTTTAAAATCCGAGCCACTACGATGTGTGACAGATAAAGAGGCAGACATGGAGACTGGGGAGGGCACTGCCTGCAGGCTGACAGCGAGCCTGAGCACAAGAAGAGGTGGACGCAGGTCCGACCCAGCCATTTACAAACACAGGACTCTCTGTTTCCTAATTGCTGATGTCTTTGCTGCTTTCAGCTCCCTGTAGCTCAGGATAGGAGAACGGAGAAAACCTAAAATCGCCAGTTAGCACATTTCCACCCATCGGATCCCTCACAGAACGATCAGTGCATTTTATGCTCTCATACTGTTAGTAAAATCAGGCTTCCTTCTCCTCAAAGTTCTGCTGCTCCTTAGCCAGGGACCCCCGGGCCCAAAGCTGTAGGAAGAAGGGCCCTGGTTGAGGGTGAAAGGCGAGCATCATTACTTCAAGTTACTGCCACAGAAATTTCTCCACCTTGTCATTTTACACTTTTCATATTCTACTTATATTATTTCATTTATTTTATTCTGTCAACAACCCCAAAAGATGTGGGTTTTTTAATTTTTTTTTTTTTTTTTTTTGCTTGAGAAAGAGGAGACAAGCATTTTCCTTTAGTTGTTCTTCTTGGTTATGTCCCCCACAGCCCCCTCCCCAGCCCCAGGACATGAACCTGGGTCCTTGGGATGTATGTGGACCATACCAACCAGAGGCAGTGGACCCAACCACCACTCCGCCAGGGCACACCAAATGTGTATTTAAATTCTCATTTTTAAGGTCGAGTTTTCTAGGTAGGAGAGCAGATCTGTTTATTCCAAAACTTCTGTGCTAACATCTCTTGACATGTCTGTGTCTTCAATATTACACAACAACCGTCACCACCAGTCATGACAGTCAGAATGCAATAATGCCACGGAGTGTCCATAGAAGGGAACAACACACAGCAAATTCGTGTCTGACTATCTGCTTAAAAATATCGCCTTGGATGACCAGCAGCTAGAGGAACAGAATGGTCCAGAGGGTGGAATCCATCCATTAGCTAGAAAGTAACTGTGCAGAGTAAAATTGGGGTAGTATTAAGATAGACTTCTTCCCTGGACTTCTGCCCTCAAGGGGCTTGCAAACTAGTGGGGAAATTAAGAATTAGAGAGAGAGCATATTAAAATGTCGGAATGTAAGTAGGACTGACAGTAAAGGCATTTGAATGCTTATCAAGGAGAATGAAATGTCTTCTGTAACTCCTTCCCCGGAAAAAAATATCCATCTAAAATGTCATTAACATAATAAGTTTTTAATATGATTGATTAGAACATGTCTATTGCATAGCAAACATTTGGCAAGTATTTGTCGGATGAGTGAACAAGTGAAGTCATAAAGAATGCCTCTGAGAAAAGGAGGCGTTGAATAACAAACACCTTTTCAGGGGGTCTCCAACACTGATAAAACAGAGAAGATGCTGTACAGTGGACCCTGGTCATTCTGGACACTGTCCTACATATGGAATAACTTGGGCAGACTCTTCCTCATTAATGTACTTGTGCAGACAACAAAGCTAAGGTGGGAGGTGAATGCCAAGGGGTTGTCTTCCAGCTCAGCCCCACCAGCCCCACCAGCAGAACAGCAAATGTACATGAGACCCCAGAAATTCAGATATGATGGCACATCAAAAGCAAATTCAGCCATGCCATGTCATCATGGATTGTTTATGTCAATATTTGGTATCGTTGAAATTAAGGCTCTCTCTAATTCTGAAAGATCTGAAGAACAAACGCATTAAGAGGGAGAGTATATCAACACTCCTGCTTTGTCACAATGCAGCACGGTCCACGGGAGGACCTACAACTGGCTCGTTTGAGGGACGTTGTCCTGGACGAAAAGGCTAAGCTGACAGCATGCACACGGGCAGAGTGAAGTCATCCCATACCAAGAAATAAAAAGTCCATTCTTCCTGAAACTCAAAAACAAAAATCAATAATCTGAAATTAAGCAAGACGTAAAAGTCTATGTCATAATAAAAATAAGAAGATTTTCGCATCTGAATTTCTCTACATGTGCTTATGCAAACTCTAACATTTTTGGTTACTGATTTCTTCCTCTTAACAGCAATCTTTTTAATTTTAATCAGAGTGGCTAGAGTATTTCCTAATTTACTCAATTTTCTTTTATCAATAAACAGAGCAAGTTCTCTTAACCCCAGCAGCAAATATTCATTGATTGTTTTAATGCTAAGTAGTAGACTTCAGAAGGGGTCCCTGGAGAATATCATTTACTGTATCACCGTTCAATCCTTCTGGGTGATTTTAGTTTGGTGGAGTCTTCTTTTGTAAAGCAAATCCACCTTGCAAAATGACCACTACACATACGCGTGAACTCTATAACAAGTTCAAAATGAAGGTTATTAAAAAACGTGGTATACACAGGAGTACTATTCAGCCTTATAAAGGAAAGAAATCCTGACACTAGATGGATGAACCTTGAGGATGTTATGCCAAGTGACACAAAAGGACAAGTTCTGTATGCTTCCATTTACATAAGGACCCTAGAACAGGCAAATTGTGGAGACAGACAGCAAAATAGAGGTTATCAGGGACTCAAGGAAGCGGGAAATGGGGAGTTAGTGTTTAATGGATGCAGTTTCTGTTTGGGATGAAGAAAAAGAACATAGCAGTGATGATTGCACAACACTTATTGAACTGAATTGAACGTTACATAGAGCTAAAGTGGTAGGTTTTATGTTATATACATTATAGCACAATAAAAAGTTATCCAAATCAAGAATATTTACCAATGATTCACAATAAGCTTCTCTAACCTCCAGTCATAGCCTATATTTTGTTGATAAAACAAGTCGACCACTGTGAAACGAAATAAAATTGAGCATAGTCCCTAATTTATGAAACTTGAGTGAAAAAAATTAAAAAGAACCAAAAACTCATACTCACAATGGATATCCTGTATAGAAGGAAATTTATAAGGCAAGGGTGACTACAAACACAAAGCTATGAATTCCTGGGTGATGTCTGGCGATTACGTTCAAACCCGCATCGTCTATGGCCGTATCTAAGGAATGGGGTTTTAGGGACATTTTTACTTTCTTCATAATTGGGGCATACTGTTTGACTTCGTTCATAATAAGATGCAACAAAAACAACATTATTTTAAAAAGAAAAATTGACTAAAACGCAAGGGGATGGAGCTTATCTGTCACCTTCCTCCATTTTATGTCCTATTCCTCCATTTTGTCTGTTGTATTCCTCCATTTTGTCTGGCTTCAACAAGTCAGACCTAAGACACAACTCTATTCATCCAGCAGTATTTATTAATTTATTAATTTGATCTATTAATTCTAGGAATCTTGGATTCCTACCCAAGGGATAATCTTCCAAGTATAGTATGAAAGTAGCATGACCTCCAGGGGTTTTCTTTCATTCCTTTCAAAGATGAATAAATACAGAGCCTTCTTCCAAAATCTGTCCTAGTTCTATAGGAAACTCTGACCTTCAGTCCTTTTGATTAATCTTAAATCATGAAAAGTCAGGGAAAAGTTCTTTTGAAGGAGGGAATGGTCTCATCTTACAATAAAATGATCAAAAGGCTCTAGAAGCCTAAGAGAGGATGAAACACCGCTGTAAGTACTAACACCTACTGGTATCACTTTCTGTGACTGTACTTCTGGGTCATCACTATGTGACAGCAGAGGCAGCTGCATCATTTACTATATAAAACCTTTGTGAAGAAATTCATACTTTGAACAAACAATAATATTTAGTAGACAGAATTTGAGGATGATGTTGAAGACAACAGAATGCTTCTGTCATCCAGTGTTGTTTAAATGCAGGCCCCCGACACACATTTTGCCTTCAGAATCAAGTTCAAGCTCCTTAGCCTGGCAGCTGAGGTCCTTCAGACCTGGCCCTGAATGCTCTCCAGCCTCATCTTCTACCACACTCCCCCTAATACTTCCCTCCTGCCAGCCGGTCCAGACGGATTCCCTCTCACCTCAGTACCACTGCACAGGTTATTCCCATTCCTAGAATATGTCATTTCTCTCTCCTCTCCTTCTGCTTTGAGAACACTTACTCCCCCATCAAGGCTCAGGTCAACCTTTTGAATATCAGGTTCATTTTCTATTAAAACGTTTATCTGTGGCTCCCTGCTCCTGGCTCCAACCCTGGCCCCTCCATGCCATCCTGTCCAACCCCGTGAGAAACTCCCTAAAATTCATCTATCCAAATGTCCCAGCATCTTGGGCTACTTGTTTTTGAACAAAGAACTGATGCCATTGAACTGATGACGTGGCACAATAAAGGAATAACAGCTCCACAGAGTCGGAGCTTCTGACAACTGTCCCGGATTCAGGTCGCAGTGGGATGTGGGACAGGCCAGCACTCCGACAACATCAGGAGTCAGCCCCGAGGGCCAAATGCCTGCTCTCCCTGGCGAGGATTTAAAGTTTCACCAGAACAGGAGAGGCTCTAGGCCTGTACCTAAGGAGACAGGACAAAAGGGTGAGGGGTCTCCCATGCAGTCACGGGCCTGAACCCAGCCCAAGGAGAGCCCTAACCAGAAAAGTTATTCCCTGCTCTTCAAAGAAAGTACCCGACTGCCTTTGCACTTCCTAGAATGTTCTGAAACAATTACTGAACTTATCCTCACGATCTGGAAGGCTTTCATGGTAGATATTCTGAAATCACTAATAGCCAGCAACCAGCATTTCATCAGGCAGACGAAAGTGGTGACTTGCATCAAAGCATCTTAGTTTAAATTTTATACTTTCTTTCAATCGCATAATTTAATATCTCTGTTTAATCATAAAGTGAATTATCTTCCAAAATAATAAATGTTCAAAACCTTTCTAAATAATAAAATACTTTTTCCCTAGCACATAAACCAATAACTTTATTTTTATGCTAGAACTGATGTGAAATTACATGTCATGAATAATTCATGCCATCCAATTTAATTCAATTATTTTTACTGAATTCATATCTAATCCATAAAAATGTTTAACTCAACCAAAAAAAATTCCTCTCCACATCCTTCAATAATAGATTTCTCGTGAAATTTCAGGAAAGTTAAGTGGATATTTGGTTTGAAATGGCAAGGCAAATTATAATTGTAATGATGAAAATAATTTTAATTATTTAACCATACATTCTGTTCTATTTACTGACTGATGTCTCATAAAGGAAAACTTCTTTAATATTAACGTAGACCCAGAGGAATAAGAAACGAGACTTAGTTCCAATTATGGCACCAAAGTCACTTTGAGATTTTCCATAAAACTCACACATATAGTAAGCAGATGCCCACAAGTGAGTGACGATAACTTGCTGAATTAAAAGAGTAAGTCTGGGGATCGAGGGGGTTAATGGTACCGGGCGAAGGGAGACCTGGACTGGAATGGTGGTGTCATGGACAGATGTGCATGTAATATATCATATACAGATACTGACTGACAATGACACGCACCTTAAACCTATAAATGTCATAATGCAATATTCCTCCAATAAAATATAAAATTTTAAATCATAAATTTTGTGCTAATAGAAAAGATCTGATTTGTCCCACCGAAATCAGAATGGAGAGACCATCATTTCCTCTCCTTAGTGAAAACCCTTTAAGGCTCACGATTCTTACCTACTGACCTCCTTAGAGCTGTCCTCACATTTGTCAATGACTTTGCCAGTTATCTCCCCCTTCACTTCTGTACCCCAAATCCTGGCATCATAGGATGAGGTCCCAATATCCTCAAAGAAGGCATTGGACAAACTTGCCTCTAAGCTGCTAGAGATCTTTATTTCCAGTGACCTTCAGCACCACTTCCATGACATCACCCTCACCCACATTCAGACCCAGACCGGGTCTCCTCTGCCCTTGTAAATCCCAAACACCAGTGAACTGTCCTCTGACTCACAGGCGCACAGAACTTTCCTCTTGTCACATGTGATCTCCAACCGCCTCAAGATTTCCATGTCCTCGGCCCCACTATATTCATGCACATTCCGAGTCAGACTATGCAATTCATCACTTTTTTTTACAATCTAAATGTCATTTTTTTGGTTTCGGTTTGTTAACACTGATCCCACCATGAATCCGTAGAGGCTGGGTTCTGACGCTCTGGAGTGGTTCTCACTGCCTGTGTTCCTTTGGGCAGAGCAGGCTAGCACTTCAGTCAAACCCAGGTACCATTTTCTTTTACTTCTTTCTTCTTCAGGTTATTTTCCTTCACCATTCTCAAGAAGTTACCTTGGCTCCTGGAGGACTTAGTATCCTCAGTATGTACATTAACTCTTCTGGCAGTGACCTTAGCCAACAGCACGAGGGATGACACCCACAGACTCTTGCAACTCTGCTGTGTAACAGTGAGGGCCCCTTTGCACAGCACCCGTGTCCTTGATGTCTACAGAATTACCTTTTCTGCAGACACCTATGCATGTGGCCAAATGAACCATGTCCCACATAAACCTGGAGAACACAGCACAGCTGCTTCTCCTCCTTCCCTGAGTGTCTGCCATTTTGGCGGATTACTGGAAGATGGCGGTTCCCGTGAAAGACTTAAATCACCCTTTACCTCAACCTCCAACTCTTCATTGTCAATTTCTACTACATCTGCCTGTCCACAAAGTCCACCCCTATGGAATCCCAAGCATGTTTTTCTACTTCTATACCAGCCTGCTGAGCACTGTCCGAAGTTAGTCATTTAGGTTGGCGCCATAACAGGCCTGGTACTCAGCCTCAGCAGACCACACTTGCCACCCAGAAGCTTCTCTTCTGCCTTCATGAGCTCTCTCTCCCAATCTCCACATCATCTATTTCAATTGTCCTCACCTTCCTCAAGCCCCTTACCCACTCCTACCTTACAGGAAAACTTAGAAACCATCAAGGAGGCGCTGTCTGAATCCTGTCTCTTTTTTTTTTTTTTGGTTTGTCTAATACAGTTAAATTGCATGAACTTAGTAACAAGCGTAACTGGCATTAAAAAGGTTTGGGAAGTCATACAAATTACTGACGTGGACCAGTGTGCACCTGGCTGGAAGCATTCATTCTGGCATGTACACCAGTCACAAAGACTTAAGAGGCATTGGGCCTATCGATGAGTCTGTCAGGACAAAACTGGTCAAGAGAACGTCTTATTTATTTCAATAATATCGATCTTATCCCTACCTTTTCCATGGCATTTACCTACTACATATATTCTATCCCTGAAGAACGGTTCTATGCCTTCTCATCTTACTGTCCTGAGCATATCTAGTTCCAAGGAAATTACAGATGTTCAGCAAATGTCTTGAATTGAATTGAACTCCAGTAATAATGGCTAAAACAAATAAGAATTGAGAAAGTTTTAGACACCTATTTTCTATGACTGAGTCACACAGACACAGAGGCAGCTAGAGCCCTGGATGTCACTGCCCCTCTGTACACATTCCATGATGTTAGTGTCAGAAAGCAGACACCAATGGGCAGATTTCAGGTCTAACACAGCATGGCCTATCATCCAATAAAAAGAGAAAACTTGCCTGACTCACCCACTGAATGCCCCATATCTTTTCGTTGGCCACAAACTCATTGTTTCCAACCTCAGCGGGGCCCTCCTGATGCTAAATTTTACTTTCATTTGTTGCCTAATAAATTTATCTCCTGGATAACCAGTTTGCTCTTTCAGAGCGCCCTCCCTCGCCCTGTTTGGACAATACGTTCACGGGCTCCCTTGACCTATATAGCTGTGACTTGGGGCGGGGTTCAGCCAAAGAGGGCCACTGGTGGGAGACGGAACAGCAGGAAGACTGCTAGGAACGTCTCTCCAAGCCAGTCACTATTCAGCAGAGGATGTTCCTCTCCTGAAGGACACAGTTCCAGCAGGGTGCACCTCTCCAACAGGCCCAGTTGCACATTCCTACAAGTGCTCCTTCCTCTTGCCCGGTGGGGTCTAGGAAAAATAAAACTGTTGCCAGATCCTGAGAACTCTTCCATCCCTGTTTGTTTCTGTTAAGCCTGAGTACTTTGTAAAATTCATGCCTTTGTTCAACCTTCTCCAATTATCCCTCTTGAATTCATTTCTGCTAAAACCTGACCAAGATAGTCCCCCTGTTCACTACACAAAGAACAGTTCCAAGATTCTACCATTCTCAGTATCCCATTCAAGGACCAAATCCCAGGAAGTCCTCCCCTCAACGCATCTCCTCTCCTGCTCTGAGGCTCTTCGCCGACAACATGGAACTTTCCAAGCACCCAGCCCATGCTGTATCTGAGCGCTCGCCACTTTATTCTTTGTCACACAATTCTTTGAATGTTTTTCTCTCCAAAAGGGCAAGGCTGTGTATTAATCATCTCAGTAATCCTTGTAATTGTCATAGAACAAATACATACAGAAATACCTGCTGTGATAGCTTTTCCATCTCTAGGGCAACTTCACACTACATTCAGCCCACTGCAAACTACTCCCAAGTACAGGACTCAGTCAACAGTTCTCTGAGGCTGCAACAGAAAGCGCATTAACCAAATGGCCTTCATTACCTCCTCTAGATGCTAAGGAATGTGACCCAATGAAGACTTAAATAAGTGTCCTGTCACCATCTTGTTCATCCAAAATCTTTTTCCTTCAACTGACACCCATCCCTATTTTATTACGAAGACATGTATTTTATGGACAAATTATGGAGCGACATTAAAATATACTAGAAATAATATCCAAGATAATGGACCTCCCTGGAGCTAATAGCTATAATTCATTATCATATTCTTAGAGAGTGCTGGTGTAAACTCAAGCTATAAACTATTAAAAAAAAGCAGAATAAAAGCAACACAGATGTGCATGGAGAACTGACAGACCCCTGCCAGTCCCCCACATTCACAGAGGATCCTAGGGGGTCTCAGGAAGAGGCGGATTCTCCTCCAGGATCTCTGGAGCCTCTTCCATGAATAGAGATCCTCCTGGAGTAATTAAACTAGCCTGGGCTGGACAAGGAAACCTGGAAATTACCGTCTTCCAATATTCTAGGCGCTAATGGCTTCTACCCAAAAATTATCTTTCATCTTGGATGTTCCAGCAAAACCAGAGACCTTACTCTGCCCTTAAGGGTCATAAAGAATATGTAGGAATATGTAGGAATTCACCAGCTAGTGAAAATAAGGAAGGGCAGTCTAAACAGAAAAAATAGAGGTTCAAAGGCACAGAGGTCGGGGAAGGGGAAAGAGTTCAAGCACAGGGTATAGGCAGAAGCAGTAGGTGCAAGGATACTAAAACGGCACGGAGTTAGGTTGTAAAGAATTCTGCATGTTCAGTTAGAGAGTCTAGACTTTATTGTGGAGAAAACGGAGCCACTGACGGTCTTTGAAAAGAGAAGAGATGACTAGACACATATTCCTCAGCGAGATTATAAACCACTTGGGGTGGAGATAGGTCTTCTATGACCATTTACACCATCCAGGGGCCTTTGCAGCTAGTCGGAATCCTGATTTACAAATTTTTGTTTCCCTTAGCATTTCCCGTACTTCACTGCACATAACTAACATTCAGATGACATCCACCGACTAAATGAATAAAGAGCCATTATGCTGAGGTCTTTCCTTTATGAAGGATGTGCACCAGTGAGCGAGTATACCAGTCAAGGCTATACAGGCAATAAGGTCAAACTGCTGCTCCAGCGTGGGACTGAGGAGGAACACAGCTCGAGCCCAGAGTCTGCCAACCAGCACTAGCCAGAGGCACAGCTGAAAACCAGTGGAAAAAAGTCAGAAACTTTCACTAAAATCCTATAAACACCTTTGATTTGGTGTCTGTATACTTCCTGACTGATGAAAATTAAACATCTCCGCAGAGTGATGAAGAGCTTTGTATATATTTTTTATGTTCAACTTCTGGTGTCTTGTGATCCAAAGGGAACATTACATTTGTGTTATTTCAAGCACGGAGGGACCCAGGATTTTTCTTTATCACGACGATCAGAGATTCATTCACGATTGAAAAGAGAGTATATTTTGTTTTTCTCCAACAACATTTCTAACTGGTTCATCAGAGCCAAAAGAGTCCAAGCTATCAAAAAAAATAAATAAATATTTTAATACTAGCAAGTAACATTTCACAGCTAATGTCCAGAAACAGAAACCTAAATTTACAGAAAGCCAGTCTCTTTCTCCCTTCCCCAAGAGCAGAGCTGGAGGCCACACTTACATCGGACAGGAGCCCAGCACTGGGAAAGTCAGCCCCACGCACCCAGTCCAAGAGAAAACTGTGCATTTTCCAGACCACCCTGGGTGCCCCTCCTAGGAATTATCTCCCTTTTGGTCTTGAAAATTCTTCTGAAACGCCCAGTGCTCTCTCTCTGCACCCAGGGAAACCGTTTGTCTAACCTCTTTCTGACTTACCCATCCTGAGTCCTGTCTCTGTCACGGTCTCTTGCCTTGAAAACCAACTTGGGAAATCAACTGCCAACAACTTAGGAATGCCTACTTAGAATGCCTCATGAAGTTTACAGGGAGTCTGTGTTTTAAAAGAGGATTTCTGGAAAGTATAAGGCACAGAATTAATTGTCTAAGGTAGAACTTCAGCCGTTATTCAGCCAGAGTTATTTTGGACAGAGGTGGATTTTGAGCTCCCTTTATGTTATTCCATGAAGTAAGCCAAATACATTTTTCCAAGATCCAAGCCCGGCGTCACATACAACCCATGCAAAACTCTGTTTTAAGCCCTAAGAGCCTACTTCCACCTTAGCAGACCTTGCTCTATGCTCCTGGGGCATCCAAGGTGCATAATGATGGCACATTACCACACTCTATCAAAAGTAACTGCTTACTTATCTGGCCTCCTGCTCCCCAAAATCTGTAGACACCTGAAAGATAGGGACTCCATCTTTGACCTCTGTACCCTAAAGGCTAGCACGGGACACAGCAAACATTATGTACTGAATAACTGCTTGTCAGTTAAATAAAATTGTACTCAGCATGTGAAATTAATGGACTATTATTTGGTGCATTAATACTATTATCCAACTTGGGTTTTAATGTCACTGGTTGTAAGGATGGTTCTTTCCATCTTTGACTTACAGTTTTAAACCATGTGCATTGACGGCAGACAGCGAGGCTACTCTATCAGCAGCATGGAAGCCTGGCAGTGACTCAGTCATGTATGGACACCTCTCTGCTGACCATGAGTTATAGATGAAATGATATGCAGGAACTTTGGGAATATGCAGCTCTTCTAGCCCTACTGTCTCCACCAGTCAGATTTTTTTTTCAAAATTAATGTCTTTATTGTTTTAAACATTGACACTTTGGAGTTTTGCATGTTTTTCTGTTTATTGGTCCATTCATTAAAGAGCTATTGAATGTCAGCTCTGCTCTGTCCTAACTGTTCTAAACATCTGGGATACAGCAGAGACTAAGCAAAGTCCCTTCCCCCATGAGACTAGTTTGGATTCTTCAGATTTATCATGCAGATCCGTGCGGAGTCCTTAACCATGAAATTGAGCATCTTGTCTACCCAAGAACTGAATAATCAAGCACAGCTTACGGTATCAATCTTTGAGAAAATACAGTAATGTTTCTGACTTCTCCCTCTATCAAATCTAATCTGATTAGTCACTGCATGCATTTCCTAGGGCTGTGGTAACAAATTACTACCAATGTGGTGGCTGAAACACAGGAATTTATTTTCTAGCAGTTCTGGAAGCCAGAAGATCAAATAAGGCATCACTAGAGCCGTGTACACTGATGACGCTCGAGAGGAGCCTTCTTTTGCTACTTCCTAGCTCCTGCAGCATCTTGCAATTCCTCAGTTTTCAATTGCATCACACCAACCTGCTTCCGTCTTCACATGACCTTCCTGTGCGACCACATGACCTCCTCTCTGTGTCTTCACATAACCTTTTTCTCTGTCTTTTTTTTTTTTTTTTTTTTTTTTAAGGAAAGATGCAGGTAGGCAGGCAGGAAGAGAAAGGAGGAAGCAGCACTTTATTTATTTAGTTGCTCACATTGGTTTTTCCCCCAGGACTCAGGATGCAAACCTGGGTCCCTGGGATGTATGAGGATTGCATTCTTTCAGAGGCGGCTGACCTAGTCACTACTCCACAAGAGCACGCCCTCTGTGTGTCTTCACATGACCTTTTTTCTGAGTCTTCACATGACATATTCCCTGTGTATGGCCTTCTTCCTCTGGCTTTGCATAGCCTTCTTCTCTGTATATTTGTTCTCCTAACATTCCATAAATCTAACCTCCCATGACTGCCAAAGTCTCTCTTCTAATGACCTATAGATATATTTTCCTCATAAATATTTAATCCATCTCTAATTTATTTTGCTCTGAGGTGTTCAACAGGGACATGACTTTATTTTTTAATACAGTTAGCCCACTGCCCGAACATCATTTACAAAATTATCCATCCTTTCACCTCTCATGATACAATGTCACCTTAATCTTATAATAAAATCCCATGTGAACTTGGGTCTTCTCTTTTGTTTCAGCAATCCATTCCAATGGCTTATTCCACTGCTAAACCACAGTTTACAAACTTTATGATTTGTTTTAATATCTGGCAGATGATCATGCCATCATTGTTTGATGATTTTTTTTTCCATATAGATCATGGGTATTTGCAAGCATTTATTGTCTCAGTTGAACTTCATAAATGTTTTAGTAAATCCTTCAAAAAACATTTCATTGGAATTGTTGCTAGATAGCTTATTTACATCTGAGATTTTGAAATAACTAACATGTTTATAATATAGAGTTTTTCATTGACTTCTTTATGTCTTTTAGGGAAGTCGTATAGTTTCCTTCCCATTGGTCCTACACATTACTTGAATACACCCCCGGCCCATCTCTTTAACTACCTACTTCACATTACTCTCAAGTACAAGGTTTTCCATGGTACCTCCTAGGAAAATCCCAACCATGGATCAATCCAAGTGCTCACCTTCAACATGCATATACTTGAAATGAGATACCCCTTCAGATCCTTGAGAGTGGCTATAAAACAAACAAACGACGACAACAAATAACGTGTGGAAAAGTAGAGAAATCGTGACCCTCATATTCCATGTCATTGGTGCGAATGTAAAATGCTGCTGCTGCTGCTTTGGAAAACTTTGACAGTTCCTCAAAAAGTTACATATAAGTTGCCACATGACCTAGAAATTCTACTTCTTTGGCATAGCCCACAAAAAAATGAAAATATATGTTTACACAAAAAAAATTATCCAAGAGGGTTCATAGCAGCATTTTTCGTGAAAAAGTTCATCAGTTGAAATAAACAGGATGGTGTGGCCATTCAATGAAATAGTATTCAGTCATAAAAAGAAGTGTTCATTAACGTTGTAAGATATATGAACCTTTTAGCAAAAGTGGCCAAATACCAAAGGCCACCTATTTTGTGATTGGATTTAAACAAAAGGTCGAAAATAGACAAATCCACAAACAAGAGAAATAGGTTTTAGTGCTTTTCCAAGACCAAGGGAGGAGAAAAGGAGGAGTGACTGCTACGGACACAGGGTTTCTTTCTGGAAGAATGAGAATAACCTGTTCAAACAGCGGGATGGCTGCAGGACTTTGAGAATATACTGAGAACCACTGAACTGTACTGTCTAAAATGAAGAAAGTTTACAGTATGTGAATTATATCTCAAAAAGAATAAAAATATTTTAATGCATAAACATGAGCTACTTGGGCTTACACAGAGCATCACCTAAACTTACAGGTTATTGCCAAGACAAGTTCATGGTCTTCTACCTTTAAACTAAGTTCCCAGCAAAACTTGCACATTTTCCTCGTCTGCTTTCTGTCTCTCATTCTCTTCTTAATGGCCCGTGTTCATTATCATCTATTTTTATCAAACCTCCAACTCTGCCACGTCCCATTCACTCCAGCAGACAGCACCATCTCCAAGAAGAAAACATCTGAAGGAAATGAAGTCAGTACACTGAAGAGATTATCTGCACACCTGCGTTCGCTGCATCACTGTTGACAACAGCGAAGACGTGGAAACAACTTAAGTGACTGTCACAGGAGAAGGGGTAAAGAAAACGTGGTTTCCAGACTGCATACTACAAGACAGCGGAAAGAAGAAGGCAATCCCGCCGCTTGCAGCAACATGGACAGACCGTGAGGACACTACGCTGGGTGAGATCAGTCAGAGAAGGATAAACACTGCGTGATTTCACTTTCATGTGGGATCTAGGAGCGCCTAACCTCACAGAAACAGAGAACGGGCTGGTGGCTGGGAGGTGGAGGGAAAGTGGAGGAGAGGAAACGGGCCCAGGTATTCAACGCCAGCGCACCTCCGGTTTCAACAGTCCTACGTCCCAGGGATGTGATGTGACGTGTGGCCAGCACAGTTACATACGGCATTGTGTTTCTGAAACTTCCAAGACAGTGGATCTTAAAAGCTCTCAGCACACACACAAAAGATGGCCACGATGCGAGGAGATACATGCGCTAACATCCTACTGTGGTAATAATTTCACAATCTACGCCTGCATCACACCACCGCTCTGGACACTTCACACTTACACGCTATCTGTCAGCTCCGTTTCAGCCAAGCTGGAAACACACACACACACACGCAAAACAGGGATTTGGTCTGTTTCCCACGGCACTGCTGACAGAGGTCTGACAGTCTGGCTCACCCCTGTATCCGTAGCTCTCAGCACAGCACCGGGCACGTAGCAAATACTCAGAAATATCTGTTGAATGCATATTATTTGAAGCATCATAAGTACAGCTGAATCTACAGGAGGTAATTAATTTTCTGAAGGAGACAGACAGACACGGGCAGGAGAGGGTATTCCTCTTTGACAGTCTGGGAATTTGACACATTAGTAGATATTTGCTATATACTACAGTCACCCAAGTGTGGCATCTAGAAGGAGACCCATTAGGAGGCTCTGATTGAAGATACTCTGTTCTTCTTTTCATACGAGTTTTTAAACAGTGGCCACGATCTGAAACAAAATCTCCTGCCCTGTTCATTCATTCAACTAGCATGCATTGAATGTCCATGTAAAAAATAAAAACACATCTTCAAACTCAAAAAAATCCATCTGGTTGTCCCTCCCTGTGTCGATTTCACTTGCTACAGGAGACGAGATGGATAAATCATCAATGGAGTTGAGCTGGAGGTCTCTTTTATATTCTTTGAGACCCAAGCATCCTATTATTTGGGACAAAGTCCGGAAAAGAAGACAACTGAAGTGGTCCCGTGGGAGAGAGCACGGAGGGTGTAGCGCTCAGGTTGGAAGGAGCCCCACCCCGGGGGTGGGGTGATTCCTCTGTACAGGCCATGAGAGCATTCCCCATGGCCTCACATGTGTCGTTCAGCACCCCCAGACATCATTCCCACACATCCACGCACCACAACCACACAGCCACATAGTGGGGACCAAGGAATGACTAAAGCCAGGTTCACAGGGTCAAATCCCTCACATCCCAGGAACATGCAGCTTGTGCCTGATACGAGAGAAACGCTGCAGTCATGCTGGGGGAATAAGATGTTCCAATGAGTCAAATCAAGCAAATAGGACATTATCAGACTTGCTGGCCTCTAAGTAGGACAGTGAGGGTTGGCTGTCCTCCTCACTTGCCCTAGTCTGCCTGGAGAATGGCGCATTACGCTGTCCTTTCTGCATGCCGCTCCAGAATCCAGAGGTCATTAAACTGGGGCAGGTGAGAGGAAAGTCATGGAACTAAATCATGTCACCTATAAATGGATGGCTACAGAAGGGATATTTTTCAAATATGTGAGAGGCTGCCACACATCGGAATTAGGTTTTGTTCCTGGGCCCCCAGGGGATAAAGAAGGATCAGCAGATGAAAGCACTAGGAGGAGACTCCACAGCTGCCCCCAGACAGCTGGGTCAGCCAGCCCATGAGAAAGCGCGCTCTCTACTCGGGAAGCCAAGGCAGCTGCTTGACAGATTCCATGCAGGAGTTGGAAGGCTCAGACAAGCGGGTTTGCTCGATGATTTTTAACTTATCATCCAAATAGGAGAGCCCATTAAAAAGGACAGAAAACAACTAAAGAGAACCTTCCAATGAAGCCATCAGATGAGGGCAGGGAAGAAGGTGAGGACTCGCTTCCACACTGCTTCTCTGAGCTGACCGGTTTACAACTCTTCCAGCCAGGACTGGGGCTGACATGTTCGATTTTCTTTTGGTTCCCGCCACCCTCTAAGAGGAATGTTAGTGGGCACTAAAAATGGAGGGCGGCTAGAGAGCAAGCCACTAATCTGGATAGTTCATACCCATGAAAAGAGACCATCCTGAAATAAAAATCTGAGTACATAAAACAGAGGGCAGGCCTGTTTCTATTCTATCTGGAACAAAGAAGACAATGACACGGGCCAAATCTCACTTGTTTCAAACTCAGCTTCAAACAGACATTAACGGAATAGCCCTGCTGGTGCCCACGGGAACCAGGGGGTCCTGCACCTGAACTCGCTGAAGCCTGTGTCCCAACGCCTGACAAGAGCTCAGTGCGTGTCTGTTGAACGTCCGGCTCTTTCAGTGAAGTGATCATACCCGGCCTCGCCTCTGAGCCAGGGAATAACTGAACTCTAGGCTCTTGGGAACAAAAGATGAGGCATCCTACTAAGGGAGAACGTAGTAAGGACAACACACCTGTGGCTACACCGAAATCAGAAATTGTGGTAGCCTATCCTTTGCCGGCGAGTGATGGTAAAATCCAGAACGAGGCAAGGTCACATTCGGACAGCTTTGGGACTGTGTGCGACCCTCTGATCACTGCCCTGGACGATTCAACTGTCAGTGAAAAAGGATGTCAAATGAACTTCATGAAATGAATGACGTCTGCTCCTCGGTGAAATTCTTCATACTCTACACTGAACTACTCTCAGAGACACTCTTTCTCCAAACACAGTATGATAGATTTTTAAAATGTGTAAGTTCAAATGCTAAATGTACAGCATGAGAGAAAAGGAAGTACTACGTATGCATTTGAACATTTAGTAACTCCAAATATTAACTGAAACAATATTAAAAGTAAGCACTAGGGAGAAAAGGGTTAAAAAGGGTTTATCTTCTGATGTCCAATGTGGTTTCTTTGCCAATGTATTTGTTTTAAAGGCACTACATGCATTCTAGCTCCTGGTCTTCATTTGCGTTTTGCTAGGCTCAACAATTTTAATGCCAAGAAGAAGAAACTGAGTGAGAATGAGAATGCTGGTCTGAACCTGGAAAGCCGATCTAATTGAAGTGAAAAAATTAAAACACTTCCCCATCTGCTCAGCACACCTGCTGATGAAACACTACCACAGGTAGGGAGGAAATCCATCGGAGACCAGTTATAAATAGATTTTTATTTCATCTGCTAAAAGCTTGGCAGCCGAGGTGGGAGGGCTGCCTGGCCTGGCAACCAGGCAAAAGCTCCGAGTGCCTTTTATATTTAGGTAAAAGGAGTAAGGAGACAGAAACCTAAAAGAATAAATAAACATAAGAAAGTACATTGCCCAACAACTCATGTGACAACCAAGCATAGCAAGTTCGCTGAAAACGTGTCAGGTATTTCTGATACATGTGGGAGGGAAGCAAAGATCAATCACACCACCTCACGAGGGTCGGACAGCGATCTCGGGGGAAAAGAGATGTGTTCACCCATCATCTGTTCATGAAGGTTGTATGTTCCAGCCTTCCTTGTGGTGCTTATAAAATTAAATCGAGTCAGGAAAGTGCTAAGAACATGGCAGAACCAGCTCCACTGACCCGCCCCATAGTTCTGAGGATGAGGTCTAGAGAAATCCTAAAGGTACCAAAATGTTCAAAATAGAATCATTTTGTGGCCCGATCCATACATTCACGCAAAGTCCAGGTCCCTCCTTCTAGATCTAAGTCAGAGACATGACTCAGAGTGGCCTTTCCAGCTTGAGTGGGACCACACACCGAGGGGGGCAGCAGTCAAGGGGGACGAGCCAATAGCAAGTGAGGAGACCCAAGGATCTTGCTCTTTAAGTAAAAAATGGAACCAATGAATGTCTCCAGGCAGCCTGATGTGAACATCTGCGTCAGACACTTAAGAGCAAAAATGTCAGAGATTTTATTTCCAAATAGGACTCAGGAGAAGGGCGAGAGGGGGAAACGGAGATGCCTATTTCGCTGGGGGACGTATAGACATAGGAGGCGTTTTCTGATGTCCTTCAAGAACATTAAGGATATTATCCAGAAGATAATGATCTGCTATTCTAGTGTCACCACGGACAACGAGAGAAACAGGATTGAACTGTGAGAGGGAAAACTGGGTTAAACATGAGGAAGAATTTCCTGACAGCAAAGGTTATTAAACACTGAAAAGGGAAGCTAGAGGCGATTAGGGATGTTCGCTGGAGGTCTTTCAACAAGTAGAATAGCTTGGCAACTATCTGGGGGTAATTTAGCTGCCGTTCTGCCCACTCCTCTGGCCTTTATCAGCGCTCAATTCATCCCCTGACCCAGACAAGACACATCCAGCTCGGTAAACGACAGCCTTACCCCGCTCAGTAATGAGCTCTCCAAAGGAGAATAAGCATTAAGAAAATGGCAAAAGCTCTCCTGGAAGGAAAACTCATTTTTCTTTATTTAAACTGCTTGTGGGGCTTCCGTGAGCTTCTTTTCATCTTCTCCCCCCACTCAACACGTACATCCAGAAGTAGCCAAACAAAGCTCATCTCACAGACCTGGCCTCCCAAAGCGTGACCAGGAGGAATGCAGGTGGAAGAGTAAGTGCGGGGGACATTGGGAGTCAGAGATCCACAGGCTGGTTCACTACGTGCTGCTCCTGCAGTTTGACACAGGAAACTCTAGAGTCTGGAGACTCGAGAATCTTCTCAGCGAGTCTGGGTGGTTTGGTCTCATGGAGACACACTAATGATCTTCAAGATTCTAAAATTCTAGAGTGTTATTTCATGGGTCGATACTGTTACTAATCATTTAATAAATACTAATTCAGAAGACTCATTCAAGAGGTTCATGTTCTCAAAATACATTAATTTTTATTCCTCCTTTATGTTGAAGACGGGAAAGGTGGCGTTTTTATAGCTGGACTCTCTTCTCCTGGCATAGACAGCTTCACACGTGAGTGAATTTACTTATTTGTGGTCTTTCCTCACCAATATTCTATCACCTCCTTGAAGACAGGACAGGTGCGTGTGTTGCCCATCATCACACAAATCTAACAGACACTCAGATGTTAGATAAATGAGGACTAACTGTTAAACGGGTGGGTGGGTAGATGGATGGGTGGATGGGTGGGTGGGTGGGTGGGTGGATGGATGACGGATGGATGGATGGGTGGGAGGGTGGGTTGATGGATGGATAGATGGGTGGATGGATAGCAGACACAGTTTCAAAGGACATAGTTCCAAGTATGCAAGAGCTACCGTGAAAGTATGAATTCATTGCTCTCCTAGTGATCCCATCACAGAGTAAACAAATGCCAAATAATGGAAGCAGAAGACTTGATCTGAGCCCTAGTGTTACCACAAACTAGGCCAGGCACTAATGTGTGTTTCATACAGTTGCAGTATCTCAGGTAACAGAGAGAAAAAAGTTTGTAATTAAAACAAATGGTAGTCATTATTTTCACACATTCTTTACCAAACGTTCCGTAAAACTTTTAAACAGTGGAAGAGTGTTACAGAGGTGGTGACAGGTGCCACATGCTGATTCCAGGGAAGAACTCGCTAAGTGGAATCAGGAAGAATAATCAAACCTCAGTCACTGAGAGGCCCTTCACTGGTTTCCTTCTGGGTTTGCAAACCCCACAGTCAATTTCTGCCTAGAAAGCACCTGGTTTATGGCAAACAGTCGGGTTTCCTAGCAGTGTGGTGGAGAGAGCAAATTCAGTCCTCGGATTTTTTACCTAGATATATAATTATGAAGAGTAACTAGCAGGGAAGCAGGGGGAACACAGTAAGTAAAACATGGAGCATCCTTCCACCGCCCACCCCCACTCCCAGCCCTCTTGGCTTCTGTCTTCTGTTCTTTTATTTCGCAACGTGGTTTGGAATATTAGGCGGGTTTTGTTGAGGGAGGGACTGCTGGAGGAAAGTGGGGAATGAGTGCTACTTGATTGCACAACAAAAGATACCCAAGGAGCTTTTCCCACTACTCCAGCCACTTACCCCCACACTTAGACTTTCTCCATTAAGTTATTTTGTGAGCAGGATGACTGTTAGGGAAAGGAAACACTAACGTACAGAGTGGTGACTATTCCCATTCTTCCCCAGGGCAGGGCTCCCACTGGAGACACTGCTGGCGCCACATGACTGTGTGCTCGCTTTAGAAGGCTCCACAAATGTCACAGCTCACTCAACAATCAGCTCAGGAAGCAGGAATTCAGAGTTCAGGGGACCAAAAGTCTCTGGAAAATTAAGAAACTTTGTCCTCTGGACATTGGTGGAAGTCTGGTGCCTTCAGAGACAGACTAGCACCATGAGCCCTCTCTGCCACGGGTTGTACTATCACTAAGCTCACTTTCGAAAATGAAAAGCATCCAATTTTTCAAACCTCTACCTCAGTGTATTTAAAAAGTCGCCAGAATAAAAATGAAAAAAAAAAAAATCCAAAATCGAGAGGATCTGTTTAATCCAGATAATACAAGCTCCAAACCTAAAATTCACGACAAATTCAGAAGACTAAAACTCAAAAGAAACAATATGCAAAGAGCACAAACAGAGAATGAACAGGAAAGGAAATCTAAATTATCAAGATAAAAAAGATGCTCAATCTTACTCATTCGTCAGGTACAGAAATAAAAACAACAGCAAAGAATTTGTCGCCCATCGGACTCACAAATTTCCTAAAGTCCCATGCGACCAAGTGTTGGTGAAGGAGAAGATGTAGAGACGTGAGGACTCTGATGCCCCAGGGCGGGAGCATGAAGCGATACAAACGCTTTGAAGAACCATTTGGAGTTACTGATTAAAGTTGGCATATCCAGAAACTCAGCTCCATTTCTAGATAATTCCCCTGGAGATGACAAATATGTTTAAAAGACGTTCAAGAATGGTCATTAGCGTGTGGGTGGCACAAGGCAATAAAACTAACGTCCATCAACAGGATGGATAAACAACATTGCAATATTCTGCAGCATTAGACCTATGAAGCTGCATGGATACGTCTCAACTGCAAAAGGATAACAGCATCAAATTATGTTTATTAGCTTTGAATTTTGTAAATCAATAGTCATATTGTTTGTGACTATATGTACACGCAGTAAAACTACCAAAATGAGCATGAAGATGCCCTACACCATTTGTATGACCTTGGTCATATCCCTAGTAGTGTAGTTTTCTTAAATAAAAGATGGGAAGCAAATAGATGTGGCATTTGTTCACTCTAAGTAATGAGCACATGGGTACTCAATCTGTTTTATTCAGGACTTTGCTATGTGTTTGAAGGCAAACTGTATGAAGCATTTAAAAATGTGTGCATGGCCCATAATCTGCTGAGCTATAAACTTACAGAACCAGGTGCGATGACTGTGCCTGTCACAGCCACATTCCTGAAGTGGTTGGACTGGATACTTCTCTCTCATTTTGTATCAGACCTATTAGTTAAACTGCTTTCAGGCATATTATCCCATTTAAAACTCTCAACAACCTTTTGATTTCCGTGGTATGACACCCATTTTTCTGAAAGGAAAAAATTCAGCCTTTAGTGTTTCAAAGATTTTCCCAAGATCACCCACCTTGTAAATGACCTGGGATTGGAAATCAGGGCTGTAATTACAATGCCACAGATGACCATTAAGAACCTAGAGTCTCCTAACATAATCCTCAAAATATCCAGTATGCAATCAAATGACTTTTCACATCAAGGACAATGAAACTCTCAACTTGAACTAGAAGACAATCATTTACCCTTAAGACAAATGCATCATCTGTAAGGTCTGTGTTATCTACCTGAAGCCACAGGTGTGAGTTAGCAAATCAAATGAAATACTCTATCAATGAAATTTTTCAAGCATCTAGTCAAATCCATGCTTTTCTATTTTTAACTATACCTTGACCTCTTCGAAAAGTAAGTTGCAGTATTGTCTGATAAACCCTGTTTATCGTTCATGAGAAAAATGGGAATTTTCCCTCCTTTTAAAAATAAATTTTCAATGTGTTTTTGACAAACACATACTAATCGTAAGGAAACTAATGATTAGAGAGGGCTCAGTCCCTAATTTGAGAACTGAACAGTCATTAAGTAAGTTATCAAATACAATTAACACCAACAATACAAGCATAATTTAAGAAATACACAGCTCAGGATTGTACAGGTTATTTCACCAAGGACACGACTAAAAGTAAAACTCAGTCTCACCTGAGGGAAGCTTGAACTTAACCCCCACCCAGCACCACCCCTATTACAAATAAAGACCAGTGTTTACCCCTCCCTCTGAGGAATGAGGGTGTGCCAGGATCGCCCACCTTGTAAATCACCGGGATTGGAAATCAGGGCTATCATTACAATGCCACAGATGACCATTAAGAACCTAGAGTCTCCTAACATAATCCCCAAAATATCCAGGATGCAATCAAAATCACTTTCCACATCAAAGACACCGAAACTCTCAGCTTGAACTAAAAGACAATCAGTTGCTACCCACAGGACAACACAGAGGCTAAGATTATCTGACAAGGATTTTAAAGCCACCACCATCAAAATGTTTCAACAAGCAATTATCAACACACATGAAATAAATGAAAAAATAGAAAGACTTGGCAAAGAAACAGCAGATGAAATACAATAACAAAACTGACTAGGTAGGCTCAGTAACAAAATGAAGATGACAAGAGAAAGACCTAGAGAACCTGACAATAAGAACAAAAGAAAACATCCAATCTGAGCAATGAAAAAAATGACAGTCTTTAAAAAGAAATGATCGGTGTCAAGCACCTATAGGACTAGAACAAAAGATCTCATTCATGCCTTCTTTCTGAGTCCTAGAAGGAAAGCAGAAAGAAGTGCCTGAAAAAGTACCTGAAGAAATAATGACTCAAAATGTCACAAATTAGACAAAGACATAAACATACATATTAAAGAAGCTGAGCAAATTCCAGGATAAAGCCAAAAAAAAAAGATGCCAAAACACATCATAATCAAACACCTTGAAAACAAAAGACAAAGAAAAGCATTTTGAAAATAGTTAAGAGGCATCTTACCTAGAAGGGAGAAACTACTAGAATGATAGCAGGTTTCTCATCAGAAACCACACAGGCAGAAGGAAGTGGCACATTTTTTCAAATGCTGAAGCAATAAAGAACTGTCAACCCAGAATTCTATAACCAGCAAAACTATCCTTCAGGGAAAAAGAGAAATCAAGACATTTGCATGGAAGGGAAAATGAAAATATCTGTCACCAGATCTCCCTTAAAAGAATGACTCATAGAGGTTCTCTAAATAGAAATGATGAAAATGCTAAGAAGCCATTCAGTATTAAAATTCACATACGACTATTACATTCCAGGATATTGCACAAAAACTATTTTATGTGATTAGGGAAGTCCCATGATTCATGTAATATGCAAAAAACCCTTTACTATAAAATTGTTTTGAAATGAAGAATGTGGTGTGTGGCTTGTTTCCACAAAAAGCTAGACATCATAAGCTTTTAGTCAAGTCTAGAACTCTTTATTATACCACTAACTAAGCTAGAAAGTCAGGTTCAGCTTGTATCATTTCAGCTTACAACAAATTTTTCAAAATATGGAAACTGCTTTAAGCACTAATCCCACCTATTGATCCAGCCATTCCACTTCTGGGTACATCCACAGAAGAACAGAAAACAGACTTTCACAGGTACTTGAACACTCATGTTCAAAGCAGCATTTTTCACAGCAGTGTTATTCCTAACAGCCAAAGGGTGGAAGCAACTCAAATGTCCGTGGATGGATGAATGACTGAAAAAAAGTGGTACACACATACAATGGAATAGTATTCAGCCTTAAAAAAGGAGATTATTCAGATGCATGTTACAAAATGGATACAGTTTAAGGACGTGGCACTACGTAAAATAAGCCAGTCCACACAGACTCACCCATGCACGCACGCACGGATGCACATGCGATGTTTTAAGATTCCACCTATATTTAGAACCTAGAACAGTCAAACTCACTGTGACAGAAAATAGTCCCCTAACCTACCCAGGAACTAGGGGGAGTGGGAAATAAACAATTGTTTTGCTTTTTGGAGTTTTTTTTTTTAAAGGTACAGGCAGGAATGTAGGCGAGCAAAGACAGGCAGGCAGGGAGAGAGGAAGCGTTTTGTTTATTTTATTTATTTGTTCACCTCGGTTGCTCCCGCCAGTCCTGGGACATGAACCGGGGACCTTGGAGTGTATGTGAACTGAGCCCCACCCCAACTCCACCAGAGCACACTAAGAATTATAATTTCATGAGTAAGGTGTTTCAGTTTTACGAAACAGAAAGATTTCAGCGGATGCTTAAGAATGATGATAGCTCAAAAACATGAACTGACTTAATGCCACTCAACTGTTCACTTAAAAAATTGTTGTCATGCTTATTTTCCCATGATTTAAATTTTTTGAATTAAAAAATAACCATATCTAATATTTATTGGCTATATATATATATATATATATATATACAAACATATACACGCCTGCATATTTTTCTTACTATCTCTTCTCGAAAATGTTTGAGGAAGACAGCATGATCACGTTTTGCACAGGAAGAGACTCAGTTTCTGTAACTTGACCAAAGGTCTATAGGGCAAAAAATAAAGTTGAGATTCAGACTCCGGCAGATGAGACTTTGAAGCCCACTGCTCTGACCCCAGAGAGTAAAGGACCACTTGTGTAACTGTCAGCAGGACGAAGCACTCCTGGGTTTCTGAGAACAATCTGATCTTTTCTTTTTTATATATAATTGCTTACTGTGGTAATTATTCTACACAATTAACTTCCTATGTACAGGTTCCCTATTCCTTAGATATTTGTCAACACACCCTGCCCTCCCCCACATCACCGAGTGCCTGGATCTTTCCAAGTGAGTGAAAGTAACCTCGGAGTAGCTAAGGGGAAAAGGGAAATGGCACTGATCTAGAGGAAGGAAAGGATGGCTAAGGACTAGTTCTTCAAAACTTAAACTATAAAAACAAAACATTTTCCACAAAATCCCGTGATCTACACATAGCGGGTATGTGAGTCTCAACTAAGACAGACTAGTAAATTTTCATTCTGAAACCACGGTGGAATCGACTACAAAGAGGCAGCATTTTCCTTTTCTCCACTTGCTTTAAGAGAACCGTGACTGAGGACCAAGCGAAGCCCAGCCGTCCAGTCGGTGCTCCTGGTCATACCTGCTGGCTTTGTTCCTCAAGTTCCTCTGCTTTCACACCCCGGGAATGTCTACACTCGCCTCCGCCTGTTCGCCGTGTTCTCTGGAGCCCCTCTGCTCACATGGGACCCCACTCAAAGACTGAAATGCCCCACTCATCTGGTCAGCCCCTCTGACCTTCTGTCCCGGTTCTTCCCGGTCACCCCTCAGCATGCGCTGGGCCGGACTCTCCTAGCCTGGAGGACACCCTTGGTGCAAGACTTAGAACCATGCTGCTCAACAGGAACTCAGCACCCCTTTTCCCCCTCTTGGTAACGCCACCCCCAGTCCTGTGCCGGCTGCTCCCGACCATCCAGGTCCCATGTCCACCCTCGCTGTCCTGGAGAAGTGACCGACGACCACACTCCCTGTGCTCACAGCCTCTGTCCAGACTCATGAGGAGGCCTGGGAGTAACTCAACAGGTCCGCTCCCTGCTTACATCGTCACCAAGTCCTGAGGTTCATTCTGGGGAACAGAACTATGGAGCCTGGAAGGGTGGGAGAGGAGGCGGTGGACCACTGCCACCTGCAGTCACCTCCTTATTGAACCGCCTCTGCAGTTATACCTTGGGGGCGGGGGCGGCTGCCTTGGTCCCAAGAATGCGGCCTCTCCTCTCCCTGTGAACCCAAACCCAGCAACCCAGAAGATAACTAGGAGAAATCATCACCAAATTAAACTCAAGAAGACAATGATCTGGTTGAGGACTTGTTGTGCTCCCTCAGTGAAGCCTTACCAGGTGACCATGAGGGCCGGTCCCTGCGCTGGACACCGGAGGACACAGGGGAGAGCACCGAAAACAGAAGAGAGAGACACAGCCAGTTACTTTTATCCATCTCCTCACCCACGCAGACTATGAGCCCCTGGGGCAGATGTGACATCCTCGCATCCCCACATCACATGGTCCTCCAGGAACAGCTGCTGAATGCCTTCAGCTGTACATACCTGTGGCTACTACGCTTCTGACCCCATTCCATCCGCCACCAGCCCTGACAGGGGCCTGGGCCAGCACAACCGCCTCCAAGCTCAGCTCCCTGGCTCATAAGAGTTCGAGCTACTTTTCTAAGTATGAACCTCTGCCTTTCCACGTCAGAGAACAATCGCGTGGAATACACTTAAACATTATGTTAGGTGCTCACGTGTGTCTAGAGGTCAGACGGGCATGATCCCGTGAGTCTTTATGTCAGTGAGCAGGCGAAGGCAAAAACGCAAAGCAAAACATAGCGCTGGAGACACACACACAGGGAGCTGATTGGTTACTTAGAACACGCCGCCCCGAGCAAACACGCCTTCTAAGAACCTGCTGGCTTACGGATGTGGGGTTGGCCTTCTCTGGTTCCTCTTTCTCAGGCAAGAAAACAAAGGAAGAGGGAAAAAATTCCTCATAAACAGGCCACTGTTTTTACACCGCAGTCACGTCTTTGAAGCTCTATGCCACCTACTTTGATGTGTGTAAAATCTGCCATGTAAGAAGAGGTACAACCTTCCCTATTTAATTTCTTCCGCACAACATCTGAATCACTTATTTGCACATCCATCAGAAGACTTGAACAACAGAAGCTCTTTTGGCCAACAGGATGCAGGAACCTAATGATACAACAAAATTCACACCGGTCTATGGGCTGCAATGATACTGATTATAACACTGTGATATATATATATATATATATATATATATATATAGTGCAATAAAAGTGAATGTGCTTTAATCTGTTGAAGTAAATCTCATTATAGTACTGCTCTTTTCTCACTAGATTTCTGCATTTTTGTTTTCAATCTATTCCCTCTTCTAGTCATGTGTGTGGCTTTCTTCGCTGTAACCCAAAATAACTTCATCAATAAAAATTAGCATATTTAAGTGATACTCAATAAACATTTGTTTAATAAACGAGTCAATGAATGAATGATTACAAAATGCTGGACTGAGGCCCCCTTGAGAGGTCTGCATTTGTTTACAGATTTCTGTGCTTATATGTTCGAGTATATATATACATATATATTTCATAATAGGCATACAGGAGCAGTAAATATTAATCCATGTCTGTCTTCATAATTCTACTTCAAAACACTATACAGTTCAAACGATAATAAATACATGCTGACAGGGCTCATTTACAATCAGACCACAAACCGTTAAATATTTTAAAATAAGATTTAAAGTGTTAAACACTAAAACAGAGTTAATAACCTAAATGTCAGTGTTTCATAAAGCAAAAGTTCTAAAAGTAAAGAAGAATGTAAATCATGTTAAATCGAAAAGCATGTTTCTGGAAAATGTAATCAATACAATTTCTTAAATCTTTTAAAAAAGTTGTACAAAGGAGAGTCTGTTATACCCAGTTAACAAGGAGCAAGCATAACTTTTTTCATTTTAGGACATGCAACCAGGAGGTCAGCGAGAATATATTGGTAAGAAACTTTACTGGGTATTACAGCTAATATTTTTCATATCTCAATCCAAAAAACACTATAAAATTTAGCTTTACCGGTATTGAAAATTTAATATTTCCTAAAATATGTTGTGCTTTTGTGTTTTCAATCATTTGTTGTTGGGTTGTTTTGGTTTTTTTTTTTAACTATATCATTAGAATATAATTGGACATAACACAGCCTGAATCTAAAGTAAGTATGACTTTACAGAGTTCGCCTCAGAGAAGTGAGGAAATAAGCCAGTAAATAATTCTTTCAACTTTAAGGAGAAATTGTCGTAAATGAACTCAAGAAGTTATAGAGCAGCAAGCCTCGAGGACAAGAGGCTGTGTTTACTGTTTAAGAAGCAAATGAGAGTAAATATGAGTCGGTAAAAAGACAGTCACCGTTACAGCGTCGCTCGGAGTTACTACTTTACCGAACTTTTTTTGTGTCATATAGTGGTCGGTTTTCACAGAGGCCGGAATGATGGGGTGATCAGTTCAGAGAGGAAGACTACGCCTCCTTCCCAGGGTCGATCACACACCTTTTATGCCTTGGCGTCCATTTTAGGATCATCTGTGAGGTGTATAAAGAAGCTTAGAAAATAAAGGTGGTCGTTTTGGCAGGAGACGGGCACGAAGTGACTTCATTTTATTGAAGATCAAATTGTGGACTGGCAAAAAAGTTGAAGGAAATACTTAAATTTATTTGAATAGGTAACAGTCAAACACCTGGATTAGACTTCATGTATTTTCAAATCATATTTGTATATTAAATGTCATGCTCAGGATTGCTAAGGTAGCATTATAATATTCTAAAAGCCATTTTGAACAATTAATTCCTCAAGACGTGCAAATAATAGAAAGCTACAAACAAAAATAATTGTCTGGGAAAGGATTAAGAAACCCAGGATTCACGCTCTAAACAAAAGTGTGGAGACAGGAGCAGCCTTGCATACGGCCCCCAAATGATTAGTACTTCTGTAGCCATCTATGATTCTTTTGTATTCTTTTAGCACACAAAATAAAAAGAAAACATTTTTTAACAGGAAATCACAACCTAATCCTGCAACTCAAAGCCTCTTATTTAGAAACAGAACACTTACTGACACTGGTAGACCCACAAAACACATGCCTTACGGTTAATGTCTCCACAATAATGCTGATTTTTAAGAGCAGACCTATCCCAATCCCCTCTAACCAGGCCTAATAAGAAGCATTCATTGTGAGGAAAACAGAAAGTATATATCTCGGTAAAACACCAGGTAATATTGAAAAGAAAACTGAGGAACTTTCTAGATTTTCCTTCTACTTAAAACATGTTTGAGAGACCCAGGCTATCGTAATCATTTATTACACAATCCAATCACCAAAAATCATGGGATTTTTCTCCAACTATCTCACACACAGCTGACTATTTCATATCCAAAATTTTTAATTTCTATTCTCCACCATTTCCAGCCATTTCTGCCCACATCCTAAAAATTACCTTTTATCATCAGTTCCTTCTCACAATGAGGATTCCCTAATCGCACACATATTTAGACATAGACACCTCCCCCCCCACCTCCCAAAACTGATTCAGAGCGAACACGAACACACACACACACACACACACACACACACACACACACACACACACCCCACAATAATGACCAAGCTCACATTTCTTGTTTGCCCTTCAAGCGAAGTCGGGTGTCTCGGCTTGCCTTTCTGTCCCCGCTGGCATCACTCATTGCAGGGGAACGTAGTTTGGACAGCATGAAGCAACAGAAATAAAAGCTGTTGCTTTAAGAAAAGGCTTTCTTACACACATGGATAAAACAACTTTACTCTGACTGCCTGGCTAGGTCGCATCAAATCTTAGAGAGTCTCCTTGAAAAGTGAATGTCCACAAATGGGAAAAATAAGACAATAAAATCTAAAAACTTACGTTCTGAACACATTCCGAAGGATGTCGGATTTGATGTGAATGCAGGTTTGTACTGATGAACAAACTTTATTTTGTAGAAAATTAATATCCTCTCTACTTAGCAATTCTGCCTTGCCATCTTCTAGATTAATCCTGTCTCTCATGGTTTAATCATATATGCACCACCAAAAAAAAAAAAAAAATCAAATACAGTATTTCCCAAATGCATGGACACTGTGGAAGCTTCATTTTGCAAAAGGCTTTTTATTTCCCTTCATACTGGTGACTAAACGTCATTGTATGGACCAACACTTTCAAACAGCCCAAGAGACTTCAAAAGCCTTCTAAGTTTGAAAACCAAAAAGTTCTGAGTTTTTCTGTACCCCAGGACGGTTTTCTTTCCTAAAGCGCAAGCCGAGAAAGCAGACAAAAGAAGCTGATTTGACTGAGCTGTGCCAAGTCTTGCCTTTTTTCTTTCCTCAGCTCTCCCTCTCCCTCTCTCTGTCTTTCTCTCTCCCACTCTTTTGCCCTCAGTATGGCAACCTTCCGAGCCGTCTTGGCGGAGGTCCAGCCTATGCCAGTCTGTCTGCATTCTTGTCTCCAAAAGATGTCCTTTGCGGATCAATTAATACATCTGAACACAGGAAACTGTGGCACGGTACCCGCATCCTGGCACCAGCAGCATCGACTTCTGCCAAATCACCTTACAGATTTCATGGGGTCCTACCTTCCATTATCATTACTAAGATGCTCCCGGAGCGACCGTGGAGGGCTGGAAGCCACTCCCTGTTCAGCGTTAAGGAGTCTGTCCCCTAGAAATGTCCACATGTGACATAAGTGCTACCTGCCATGAATTAGAATCCTCCTGTGTGAGGAGATGTGTGGAACCTTAATAAGCACCCCGTTTTCTATTTTTTTTTATAAGACCTGCTGTTCCTTGCCCTGCCGTGAAGGATCATGGGAGAAGAGAAAAGGAAGCGTGCAGATTAAAATTAAAACTCTACGCCCAAATAAGTCATGCTTTACCCTATGGGAAGAGCACATAGTGCTGACTGATCAGTAACTCCTGGTTTTCAGGAGACTATACTATCAACCATGCCTCTCCAAACATGTACTGGAGATGAAAGGAGGAGGGAGGAGGAATCCTTTTGAAAAGAAATAACAATTAAAAGAGAAGGAAAAAACTTAGGGCGGATTTAGTGAAGGTAAGCCTCTTGCCCTATTCTGAAACTCAAATTTCAACACTGTCACTTAGTTAATAATTTCATGCTAGTCCAACCTAATAAGCATGAATAAATACTGTCTGTTCTTTTATTTGTAGCAATGTACATCGTTTGAAGCCAAATAGCCAATCGGTGCTTCACACATTTACCCGGTTTAAGAAATCAGTTTTATCGTTGATGCTTAAAAATATGGAATAGCCACACTCTAGAATCACCACACTTCCCTATTTCTTTACCCCAAAAGGATAGGTTCTAGAACTTGGCTCCTATGCTTTCTACTTAAATGTCACCTCAAGGTCTCAAATCGCTTAATGTGTATAATGCTGTTTGCTCCTCTACCAAGTATAAAACTCAGTGACTTCCCTCACTGAGCTCCCAAAATACTCTGTTTATACTCAGTATACCTTCATCCTAACTATAGCTAATTGAGTATGTGTTCTCTACCAACCAAATGTGTTATCCTCGCAGACAGGACTAGGTATCACTTATCTAAGAAAACGAAGTCCTACACAGATCCTTCCAAATGCAGGTGCTCAGCACGTTTAGTAAGTTACCGAATCATGGGAATGAATCACATAAATATTACTCATAAGTTCTAGAAGACTATGAAACACGATCATGAAAAACAAAACCATATTTTACTACATTGTAAAGCTGATAAATCAGAGACATGCTAGACATATCACAAGGGTTACTCTCAAGCACTAATATAAATGTCCCATTCTAGCCTTTCAAATAGAGATGATGAAATATGGCAAGGTCACAGTGGATTTACAACCTGTTGGAAGTTAAACAATTTGCAAACTGTGGAGAGTTAAGGACCAAGAGAGAATGGTGAAAGCAGAAAAAGAGAAGTGATTTCTCAACCTCAGTAAGACTAACAGCTGATTGCTAAATAGAAACCATGGTGACCAGAGAAGAGTGGGATGATATATTTGGAATTATCAAAGGACAAAAAAAGCAATCGAGAATTCTATGTTAACAATATTATCCTTTAAAAACCAAGGCGGCACTAGGACATTCCCAGGTAAACAAAAACAGAGCTTATTGCTAGCAATCTTCCCTATAAGAAATACTAAAGGAATTTTTTCAGGCTGACATAAAAGACTAGGTTAACTAAAATTCAAATGAAAAAACTTAAAGCACCAGTAACGGTAACTACAGACGTATCAAATATAGTAGAAGTGTATTTTTGTCTCTAACTCTTTTTTTCCTCCTACCCGATTAGGAAGACAACGGCATAATGTAATCATTAAGTCTGTGTTGATGGATATATTATCTGAAGAAATAATTACATGCAGATATAATTTGTAACACTAGGCTACAGAGGAATAAAAAAGATTCATAGACAAGCAAATTCTTTATATACTACTGAAATTAAGTTGCCATTCACCTGAATTACGACTGTTATAAATTAAGATGTTAACCGTAATACCCAGAGCAATCAATATGAAAACAACAAGGGTTAAAATGTTACCACAGAAAAGCATTCAACACAAATGAAAGTAGTAAGGGAAGAACAGAGGAACAAAAAAGATAAAGACACATAAAAAGTAGTAAAATGGAACAAGTAAATCCAATCTTACCAGTATTTACATTAAATGTAAATGAACTAAAGATTCCAATTAAGGTACAGAGACTGGACAAATGGATTTTTTTAATGATCCAACTATACAGTTAATGACTGTGATGATAATAATATTCTTCAAATGTATCTAAAGACTCAACATAACTCCTAGCAAAAGCCCTACTGACTGCTTTGCAGAAACTGGCAAGCTGATCCTCAAATTCATATGGAAATATAAGCAACCAAAAAATGACAAAACAATCTTGGAAAAGAGGAACAAACTTGGAGGACTTTTTTTGGGGAATCTAGAGGCACATCAAAATCACCCCAGTCCTCAAGCATCTTAAGGAAGACAGGATACTTAAAAATACTACACTTTGCATACTAAATGTTATTTAAATATCTCCCGAAATCCCAAGTCTTCTGTGTTCCCGTCTGGTGTCATAAAATAAAATACGGGCACTCCCTGCTGGAGCAGCGGTTGGTCAATCACCTTCGAAGGGGCGCACCCCTGGATTCAAGTTCCAGGTTTGGGGAGAAGCAACCAGTGTCAATAACTAAATAAAAATAAAGAATAAAATGCTTCTTTCCTCCTCTCTCTTCCTGCCTGCCTACTTGCCTTCATTCCTACCTGTACCTTTCCCTTAAAAAATAAAAAGATAGAAATAAATAAAAGACAAATTGCCTTTCCACAGAGATCAAATGTGGAATGGTGATGGCTAGCCTTACTAAGGCCAATCCGAATTACAGCCATCTCCTCTCAAGATGGTGGACTAGTAGGATCTTGAGCTCACCTTCTTTCCATCAATACCACAAAATCACATCTGGACTCTCTGAGTCTACCAATGAAAAACAAAAACCTATGTCCACACAAAGACCTGCACATGAAACTCATAGAATTATTCCTTTTTTTTTTTTTTTTTTTTTGTAAGGAAAGGTGCAGCAGGAATGAAGGTGAGAGGAAAGGCAGGGAGGAAGCGAGAGGAGGAAAAAGCATTTTTATTTATTTCATTTAGTTGTACATCTTGGTTTTTCCCCCTGGACCTGCGACACAAACCTACATCCTTGGGATGTGTGTGGACTGCACCCACAAGGGCGCAACTCAGAATTATTCTTAATAGCTGAAAACTGGAAACCACACAGAAGTCCAGCATTTTGATGAATGACTAGACATATGTGGTCTACTTATCACTGCAAAGCAATGAAAAAGGCACAAATGATTAACATGGATGAGCCTCAGAAATACAAGTAAAAGAATAAGACAGAAAAGATTACAACTTGTCTGAATTCATTTCTATAAAATAACATTAAAAAGAGAAAACTGTAGAGACAGAGCATAGACTGATGTCTGCCTGGGACTGGGGGCAGGAGAGGGGTCGCCTGCAAAGGGGCAGGTGCAAACTGGGGGTGATGGCAGTTGTTTAAATGTGGGCTGTGTTGGTGGTTTCTCGTCTACATAAATTTGCTAAAAATCACCAACTGTACAGGCAACTTTAAGGGCAGATAAACAGAACCTCAAAGTAGACATAGAACTAAGTATTTAGTAACATTCACTGCTCCCCAAGGGGATACTGAGATGATGAAAACTTATCCCCTTCCTAAAGGAGCTTCCAGTCCTTTTATCCAGTTGCAAAAACAGGAGATATATGGAAAAAAAACAGGTGTCCTATACCAAAAAACGATGGCCAAACCAACAGAATGGGCGATGAACAAGACCAAGTGTGGAGGAAGGAAAGGACTGGAGCAGGGCATCGGGGAGTCCTTGCAGGTTGAGCCAGTTTGAATGGAGCTTTGGAAGACGGATGATGGAAACGAGTAAAGTGGAACCTGGGGGCATGATGGAGACATCTCAGCAATCAGTGGCACATTGGGTCATATCGGAGGCCCACGAGCAGGCAGGGAGGGGCCCAGGACTAAGGAGCCACCAGGGGATCTCTCACCGGGCATTCTACAACCTCAGGAATTTCATTACCGTATTCCTGATTTTTCCATAATTGAGATTACAGTATGATTTGTCTGTTATGTACTTAAACACACTTCTTTTTAGCCTAGATTAATTTTTACAGGAAACTATATAACACAACTATAAAGCGAAAGCCAGCAGCATCATTTGCTAGAAATAGAAAACACTGTAAAAATGGATGTTATTAAATTGTCAGACCTATAGCTATCTCTCAGCAAGAGGCTTATATTAAAAAAAGATTAGCAAATATTAGAGATGGGTTAAAAACATTCCAGCGTCAAACTAATGCTTTTATCTAGATATAATCAGAAGAACTCAAAGAAAGTTGAAAAAAGGAATCAGTTTCTCCCTATAGCTGTGTTATTTAATGCCACACTCGTGAACATCTTGTATCTTACACTAAGGGTCTCACCTTTTAGGCGAATGTTGGTCTACAATGAATCCTAAAAAAGAAAGCAGGGATGACAAGTATCATAATCACTAATATTTATTTATCACTTACTATGTGCCAGACACGGCTCTAAACACTTTTATTTCATTTAATTCTCAGACTAATAATACCTACCTCATATGGATATTAGCAAGCCATCTTTCAGGCCAGGAAACTGAAGCAGAGAGAGTGTAACTGACTTGCTCAAGGTCATAGATTTTGCTCAAGGTCTCACGGTTCACAGATGACATTGCTGCAATAAAACCCAGTCAGTCCATCTCTGGTCTGTCATGCAACCATACAACTGAGCTGATTCTTGTGTGAAATGTTCTTTCAGAAGACTGATCTGCTATGGTTTGAACTAAAGAAAGGAGAGACCGAAGAAAACCGTCATGACCCAGCCAGCAGACCCCAAGGGCCATGTCCTGTGGGCAGCAGAGGGCTGGGTGGAACAGGGGAGGGTGCGCCCAGATTTCGGCCAATCAGCTTCCAGTGGCCAAGAAGGGCCTGGAAACACCTGGGGACGGCCCAAGTCAAAGATGCAGTGACTACCCCGAGAATAAGGGGTAAGAACACCATTATCCTTGGGGCCAGAAGAAGTCAGTGGAGGTCAGCACAAGTCCTGAGATTCCGAGGCACTTAAGGAGCTGTGACTTAGACCCTCCAGGTGGCAGAGACACATTCAATTCCTGGATGGCCATCTGGGATGCTGTAAGGTCCGATTCTGCCCCAGCTCACCCACGTGTCACTTCCAACATGCAACACTGATGTCATGACCTCTTTCTTACCTGTAAATGGATTTCAGCTCCTTCAAGAGTATACAATTTGGCTGTCCCTTGGCCTAATACTCCTCTTAAGTTCACAATGTTTTCATTAGTATCTGAATTCTCCAAGAGAATGTTTCAAAATTAAAATTAAGAAATACATTCAAATATCATTTACAAGCTCTGATGGATCTGAAACATCTTGATACACACACCATGAATCACAGATATTAAAATTGTTGCATCACCTGAAATCTTCCAAGAGAGTTATTTGAAAAACAAAAATAGGAGAGCAGATGACTGTCAGAGTAAGAAAAAAAGGGGTGGGGGAGAATCTCCTAAAACCCTATGCGTGGTTTTAAAAGACTCAAAAATTAAAAACCAAAGTCACTAACATGAGGGAAGGGAGAGGAGGGTAGGAAGTCGGGTAAAATGCAGAAGTCCTGTAGGGCTTTTGAAGGACAGAATTGGACTGGTGGTAGAAAATTTAATGTATTAAATACAGATGTTGATTTACAATGAAACATACCTTAAACCTATATAATGTTATGGTGCAATCCTTCAATAAAATTTTTTTAAAAAAAGAACTGATCTGAACTACCTGATTTGATGCTTAGCTCCAAGCAGAAAAATTAGATGTTATAGGCTTGTAATTTACTCTTGGAAAACGTGATTCCTTATTTCCCAGGAGAAAGGCTTTAAGAGCATCAATAGATTTCTCTGGGTATCAAATATTTCTCCATTATTGTGAGTAAATTATATTTAGATCAAAATCAGATGGATTGAATTTCCCTTGCAATACCCAAGAGATTTTTTTAAATACAAGGAAATGTGTCACACATCCAAAAACAATATTTTATCCTAGTACCTCCATGGAAATGTCTCCGTATTAGAATAATTAGCCAGAAAAGAAAACTAACTTGAGTTTTAGATTTACTAACTTCAAAAGAAATTACGCGGATGCATAAATAAAATTCATAATTTTTGCTCTCCTTTAAAAATCACTGGAAATAAGGTTTTACATTCTTGTTTTTAATACGGTTAAAAATGCATCTGAATCAATGACAAGGTATCAGAGCCTAAATGTATTTAAATGTTAAGTGCACAGCAAACCATAAATACGATGAAGCATTTCCGAGCTGTTGATAAATTCAGCCTTTCCTCGGTGCCTCAGGTTCATTAATTATTCTCATCTGTGTGGCTTTTCTTTTCCTGACTAAACTATAAACTCTAGGAGCTCAAAGATTGTTAACTTTTTTAATCATCCATTAGCACATTCTCAGCACATCTTGGTTCGGTAAACATTTACTAAAAACCTACTCTGTTGCAGGCATCTTGGAAAGCGCTCTGGGGACAAGACATTGAAGGGAAAGAGCCACCGCCTTCAGACATGACAGTCCGTAGCAAAATCCGCACAGCTGACGAGACTAAGGGGTGCAGACACAGCAGTCAGAAAGAAGGGACTTCCGAAAGTCCCCCATTCTCTCTCCAATTCAAGTTCAACTCCAAAATGCAGTCCTACATGATGCAGGAATCACCCCCCCC
>RJWH01005172.1:0-83818 GCA_004363575.1 Solenodon paradoxus | reverse complement strand
CCCCAACTTGGGAGGCCTTTTCACCCAACAGCAAGGGAATTGGGTTAATGAAGCCAATCATTCTCTTGAATATTCCTCCCAGAGAATGCAAGAGGCTGCAGAACGGCCGTTGACTCGCGTGTGGTTCAGAGACAGAACTCTGAAGAATCGTGACTAGGCTGACTGTATTCCCTTGAGACAAAAGTGGGGCGGGCCTTTTGGGCCCCCTCAAGCGACTGCCCCTTTGGCCCTGTGTTAGAGAGTCCTGGTTTATTAAAAACGGGACAAAACTGACGTCAGGATATGTGGAAGCAAACAGTGCATATGGTCAGCCTAACCAGGACAACTGGCCAGAATGTTTCAAGGAGCTAAACATATGGGTGTGGGTGTGAGTGCAAGGTGAAAAGAATTCGAATGGACAACGAAAGCCATTTTATTCATTTGTGAATTGTCTTCCATTCATTCACACAACAGAGTTTAGACAGGTTCACCGTTCTCAACCTTTCTGAGGTCAAGAAATCCCCTGGGAATCTGATGAAAGCTACGGACGGCTCACAAAATCACCCCTTATATATACAGTGCGTACAATCTGCTGGCTTCCCCAATTGCCTGAGACATCGAAGTTCCTGGGTTCTTTGCCTGTGGCCTCAGAGGAAGAAAGATATCCTGTGGTATCTGACTTCTTAAAGCACTATTACCGCATTATAATTACTTCTTCCCCCAAAGTCAATTAAAGCGTCCACAGAGCACTGGTTTGCTTAGTCCAGTTGAGTCTCCGTGGAGCAGTGAGCGAAGCTGGGAGAGCAGCGTCTGCTGCCAGCAGCGCATGAACGCCAGGTGAAGATTAGAAAAATCTTATAAGAGAGATAAAAGGCACCGTTTTCACTTTGAACTTGAGAAACATCCACCGTGCACAGACGCAAGTGGCCAGTTACACAGGGCAAGGCTGGACAGCGGAATTCCGAACCATACGCAGACATTCAGACTCAGGGGTCTTTGTACAAGGTGCCTGATGCTTTTGCCCTCAGGGCATTCTTGTAACATTTATTCCATAATCGTGTCATTTTTTCCTGCCTGAAACCTGTATGTCCTCTTTATCATCATTTGATAGGAAAAGGCCTTGCCAGCTACCCAGGCCTTGCTCCTCTCTCTCCCCTGCGGTGACTACAGGTGAAGCGGGCCCTGGCACAGCCACAGGGCTGGGACAGGGGGCCCAGGAAATAAGGGAGGGTCTTTCTCCGTGCAGGGCTTGTTATTTCCATGCTGAGGTTTTCAGAAAGTCCTCGTTCTCTCAGGCATTGACTGTGAGTGTGAATCTTCTCATGGACGAGACTTGCTGATTTTCTTAACTGCCGGTCACACCTTGAGTCTCCAAGGTCTGAACGAGAGTTTTCTGGATTCATAAAGGTCAGTCCTTTATATCCACATGCTCTGTACTTTTGAACGGAAATCATTTCCAAAACTCCACGTTTGACCTTACTCAACAGAATGGACTATTTTGTTTTGGGGGGATGGCCAGTAAGCTCAGCACCAGGATCCGTTAACAATGGGAAGGGAGCAGTGTGGGGCTCAGAGGAGTCCCCAGGAGTGACCTGCTTTCCACTTTGCCTCCTTCTCACAGGGACGCAAAGGAGAATATGGGACTGTATTCTCGGCAGTGATTTGATGCAGTTACTTGCTTCAAAATTAATGAGGTACAAGTGGAAGCAATCTTTGCCCACCATACACAACACTTTCTTTAATGCCAGAAACTGCCACCTTTTCCTTCTTCTCTGCCTTATCCCTGTCCTTTGATTTTCCCGTGGTGTCCCAAATGTTACCTATTGTTTATGTGTCTCTCACAATGCGGTTCTTCAGCCTCGCCTTCTAACTCTCCAGACTGAAGTTGCTCATATATGCAGGAGATGCAGCCCTCACCCCTTCAGGTGCGCTGAGGGCACTTTTGCCGGCATAATACAGGACTGCAGTTCCTCCACAACTGCCTTGATATTTTCCTTTTTTCTCTGAATCCCAAGCACAGGAAACATTTGAAAATAAGAGCCTTGCTATTCGGAGACTGTAAGTCTACACCATGCTGGGTGGATCCTAAGCTGTTGTCTCTTAGCTGCAAACCCGTCCTCTGCTCTGTGACACTAGGGTTGCGACTTTGCAAATCTTTGCTATTCCAGTGGATTCCCCTTTAGTATCTTCCAATAGGGGGCGCTAGACGGAAACTGCAGGACTGCAGAAAGAGGGGCTTGTGCTAGCCTTCCTCTCCCCCCACATCTTTCTAACAATAGTTTGTCACCCTGATGATGACAGTCTCCCATGCAGCTAGACCCTGCTTGATTGGGTTTCTCCAACACTTGCAAAGCCAGACTGACCACACCCTCTGAGAGACTCCAGCACTGACTGGTCAGTGTCCCCTCCTGAAGGCTCTGGGTCGCACATGGATCCCGTCTTCCTCTGAGCAGCTTAGAAACCCCAGCAGCCGCTTGCACTCTGGTGTCTGAGGAAACTAGCCCTCCCTTGCTGGAGAACTTTTTCATGAAATGTCTTAAATGAAATTTCTCTCACGTCATTTAATGTCTGAACATCTGTAAGATGAGTCACTGAGGTAAGAGTGATGGAAAAAAGATGAAAAAAGCAACTCTGGACCCTCTTGCTTGCGGGGAGCCCCCCATCATGTATTGTCATATCTCCTGTCGTCTGCCGACAACCTACAGCAGCATGACCACAATGCAGGCTCACGCTTTGCAAACAGCTGGTAGAAATATACCTTTGAGAGCTTCGAGGGGATTTGATTTTTCCCCCTAAACACTGGGCACTGAAGTGTCTTCTTTCTTTTTTTAATGGGTACCTCTGGCATTAGAATATTCAAAAAGAAAATATATGTCCTTTTTTTCTGTTTAAAATCAGGGGCATGTACTCCGCTTATGAGAAAATTGGCAGCAACACGATAAAGAACCATTTCATCAGCCTACAACTGTCCGAGAGAGAAGAATGCTTTGAAATGCACTTGTCTAAGAACTTCACACATTGTCCAACATCTCCACGGTCTAATGATTTCTGTCAGGACTCACTTTGAAATGGACAAGTCAACCTTCAGGAAATATATAGTTTAGCCAGATGTGTTTGTTCATTGAGATCTGCCTTTAACTGATCACTGAGCCCGTCTTTCTCTGAAAACCTCTTCCTCCTCTGCAACCTCTAAAGCCTGAACCCACTGAGAATCTGATGAGCTGTCCTTTTTCATCTCTGATGTCCTGTACGCTGATGAGTTAGTTGAGTTTTCTCTTGAGCAGAACCTGAGATCAGGGCTTTGCTGTAGACATCTTTGGGGGAGGTGCTTCTAGGAGAGGAGTGAGAGTGGGAGAAAATACAAATGTAGAGGGACATTATCTCTGTGGGGAGTGAGCTGCATTTCTCTTGAGCTGACTGCCCAGTGCCACGTCTGCAGCATTTCTCCATGGGCTTATGTTGCCCACTGCCTGAAGACCATTCGTGTTCACCAGTATCTTGTACTTATGGGTCCCAGGTAGAGTGAGGGAATGTGGAAAGTCTCAGTTCAAGTTGGAAGATTTTCACAACTTGCTTGGAACTGCCCCTCTGCAGCTGCCGCTCCAGGCAGAGGGGCAGAGATGATGGACGTGGTCACCAGAGGTGAATAACTCTGCAGCCAAACCACCTCACACCAGACCCCTAGCTCCATTACTGATTAGCTGGGAGGTGTCAGTCAGGAGACTAAACATCCCTTTCCTCATTGGAGAGTATTACCCTCGTGGGGATAACAAAACTACTTTACCTCATAGAGTGTCATGATCAGCAAAGATTAGCTGTGATTACCCAACAACATTCTACTAATCTCACTTGGGTCCAGGTCTTCCTTTTCTCTTTCCAGGTGACACAACTTCTCTGTGCTTCCATATTTCTCTAGGGAAATATGTTAGCACACATTGATGAAGCACATCTTCTCTGTGCTGCATGTATCAAGGTCTTATAACTTAGCTGCCCCTCTGAGGGCAGGACTCCCACACATGATATTCCTTTTCCTTTTCATCCCTCTGCTTCTCTGTTTCTGTTCCCTGTCCATCCTCCAGGTACAGAAAGGCTGCATAGTTCCAGCCCTCAGTGTGCCCTCCCACTGACACTAGCTGTAGCCCTGTGGTACTCTTGTCACTGCCTTTTAAAATTCACTACAAATTGCTCTACTTCCTTGCGAGTGCTGATTTAAGCATTTCTCTGTCTCTGGTGACAGTCTGATACTGCTAGCACTTAAATTAATGGTGGCCTTTTTGGTGACCCTCTAAATACAGATAAAGCTGAAGTGGTTCAGTTGATGTTAACATTCAAGGACCCAAACTTTCCAGATTACCATAACCATAACCACTTTAGGAAAAAATACTGCATCTCCTGGAAGGCAGGGGTGTTTTTCAGATAATTGGCTATGTAAAAATTAAATTACTTTTTTTTTTTTTTTAACTTTGTCTTCTAGGATGCTCTGAGCTAAATTGAATGTTCCAGAATAACAGTTACACTTCACTGATGGTTCTGATACATCCATCTTTCCCCTGGATATTTAATTTTTACTTTAATTGTCCTAATATATATATACCTTTAGCTGCAAGCTGACTCAGATCCTCTTAGAAGTGAGCAGCGTGTAAGATGGTGCATGAATGATTAGAAGTATCCTTTTCCCTACAAAAACATAAAGCATTCCTGAGTGTAACACCTTTCAAAGCTGGGATTTATAAAGCCTGCTACAGAAGATGTTAGTAGCTCCCCTTCTACTCATTGTTTAAAAATTCAGGAGCTATGTGGTATTTTAGTTAGGATGGTTTGGGCTGCAGTTTATTGAAAGCCCAATCAAGTATGCAGACTTGAACATCAGAGGCATTTCACTGGGTAGGTGGTGAGCTCCAGGCATGGTTTGATCAAGGCAGTTTCCAGCACGACTTCTCTTTCCTTCTCCTAGGTTGGCTCTGTGTTGTTTTTTCTTGAGGCTGTCTTCACCTCAGCAGGGGTGGGGGTGGCAATCCGCCTCTGATGAAGACTCTGCGCTTCTCTTCCCTGCAGTTGGCCACCCTCCACCTAACACCAAGAGGAGTGGGAGGGCTCTGATCCAGCTGAGCAGTCTAGTGTCCCCTGCAGTCACAACCTCAGTCATAGACCCCCGATTCTGCACAGTAGGGGAGGAGTGTAGTGAAGACCGAGAGGGAGGTCCCAGGCTCACTCCATGTGACAGGACTAAGGGAAAGAGAACGAGGGAATGTCTTTGACCTGCTTTAGGGAGAGCCACTAAAAACTACGTATAAATTTGCTTGGGATGGACAATACCTGATGGTGCTTTGATGGACATTGTATATTCAGTCAAAACATTCTCATTTTTCAGTGACTTCCAGAAAGACTTTGCCTTGCAATTTCTCCAGAATGAGGCAGATAGACATCTTCCCACAGTGATATTCCTTATGTGTGACATTTCCTCACCAGAGGCTGACAGTTTTATAGAATCCTTTAGCTCTGGGATTCAGATTATGAGGAAGAGACAGGTTCCATGTTTTCAGGGAGTTTGACTCCATGCATCTGATGATCACTTTATACCAGAAAGTTCCTTCAAGGGATTAATACACTTCTGCAAAGGAAGCTCAAAATGGGTTCTGACCTTTTCCTGTTAATTAGCCAAGGAATAGTCCAATTTTCTTAAGAAAATAACCTTTTTCTATCCCAGTTCCTGCATTTTCTCCTTTCTGGTTATCATTGTATCTGAAGGAAGCATTGAATAGAGTGCTGTCTGAACTTACAGAAAAGAAGAAACCCCACATATGTGCATGGCCGTGTACACACACACACGCACACACGCCCAGACACGCAGATGCCTATTCTCTTTACCGCCAGTATCTTTTTCACTCTAGGTAAAGGTAGGACAATGACCTTTGTCAAATGCCCTTCCCTGGAGGAGCACTGTGGCTCCAAGTTTCCTTGCAGAGCTACCTTTCTCACTGAGTTTGAGAATAAAGTGACCCAGGATGGAAAAACAGCAGATAGGCTGGGTGAGGCCCGACATGCCCCAGAACAGCCTTCGTCATTTCTGTATCCTGGCTTAGGTGTCCTAAGAGCCCATCCAATGCCAGGTGAGGTCAGGGTGCCTGCGTCTCACCAGGGCTCAGTGTGAAGTAGGAACCTTGTGGTTTTGTCCTCAGCAAGGAACACCGGGCCACGGTGGCCTGAGGCCGTCATCATAACAGGAAAGGTGCTGTGTGCCCTAGGTGTTGCGTCATTCTTTGGTAATTATTCTCAACTGTTTAACACCTCTTCCCACCTGCCTTCACTTGTCCTTAAAAAAGCAGGAATGAGGACATCCAAAGGCCATTTGTTGAATCTTGCATGCGTGGGGGATGGTGCAAGGCAGCAGAGCAAACCAGGACTGTTCTTGCCCTGAGAAGCACTGCTGCCCATCCATGCCAAGGAAGGTGGGTTCCCACCCAGCAGAGCCAGTTGGTGATGTGTGCAGGTGCTTGATATGAATGCCAGAGAAGACAAGGGAGAAGTGGAAAGGGCAGGTCAGGGCTGGGACAATCAGAACAGCTGGGGGGCCCACCCTTAGCCTCTGAGTGGTGACCCATTCAAACTACATGGTTCAAGATGTTGTGGGTAGTTCTGGATCAGACTGGCTGGGACATCAAGTGACTCTAGGGTGAGGCTCTAATTCTTTGGGCCTAGTCTGTTGATCAGGGCCCTGAGGCAGAAACCCCATTATACAACTCTTGTGAACCCTGGAATTTCTGAAGACTCACCCTTGTCACACATGTGACTATTCTGCGAATAGCTAGCTAGCTTGGTTTCAGGCCTCCAATGCTAATGAACAGAGGTTGGGCTGCAAATGCAGGTCTTTCCTTGGTGTGGGTGGTTTAGAAGAAGCTGGAGGTTAATCCATGGGTACGAGCCTCCAGGGCCCCTGGTTATCAGCTCTTGGTAAGGCAGCACTGTAAGGGCAGCTACACAAAGCCCTTAATGAAATGGGGAGTAAGGGCTGAAATTCAGGTAATCCCAGACACCTTGGGTACAGGTCTGGTCTATGTGAAGCCATCCTTCTTTATAATCTGCATGAAGGCCCTGGGGCCAGACACTCGCCCTCCAGAGGGACTGTGTCTTCTCCCTGAACGGATCCTGGATGGCAACAATGTGTTGGGCACACAGTGTTTAACAAAGGCTTATACATCGATGCATCAAATCTATCATGACTTCTCCAACTTGGGACACACCTGTGAAAAGATTTCTGCTAATTTAAATAAACTGCTGCTTCTTGGTACAACCACTTTGGAAAATGATGGCATGATCTGCTAAAGCAAGTCTTATGATCCAGTAATTCTGCTGTTGTGTATGCCCTCAAAAGTATGAGTGTTATATCCACCGAAATACAGGTATAAAAATGTTAATAAAATTACTATTCATGGTAGCCAAATATGAGAAACAACTCAAATTTTCTTAAAAAGTAAAGAGTGCATTCACACAGTGGAACTGTGACCACATAGAGTCATTTCACAAACATCAGCAGTGAAAAAAACCAGACAAAATACTACTTCCAATTAATATAAAATCATAAACAGTAAAATGAATCTACAGTGCTAGTGGTCTCCTTTAGAGGGGGGATAACGATTGAAGGGAACAGCTAGTGAAGCAGTGATGTTCTGATTCTTGAATTACGTTCTGACTCCTTTTATGAAAATTCATTAAGCTGTATACTTATGATTTATGAACATTTATGCATATGTGGTATTCCATTAAAAAGTTGTTTGTTTAAAGATTTTCACCAAATACTAAGTGCCAGGGAATGATGACCTTTTATCTTTTTTGGACCTTGGAGAAGGAAGTCAATAAAGTTGAGTGAACTTCTAGATCCCACTTGAATATACCATTTCCCTCCCCCTCTCTTCAGACCTCTAAACTATCGTGGCAGCACAGATCAGAACTTAGCTATTAATAGTGTTGGATCAATATGTCGCTTAGTTTAGTTTTTGCACTTCCTCGTGCACTTTGAAAATCACATTAGAAATTACTTCCAAGTAGAGGAGCCAAGGCCTCCTGGGGGCACCCTGGGAGGCTCACCTCTGTTCTCCAAAAGGAACTTCATTCTTACCTGTGCCCTGTTGCTATTTAGGAGACCTGGTCAGACTTTAGGGTCGGTACCTGTGTTTCAGGCAGGGAGACCTGCCTGGGACAGCGATATGAAATGTAACACTTTCTTGTCTTTAGCAATAGTCTGGGAGATTACTCAAAGGCCGTGGAATACATTTATAACTCCCCGACCAGGGCTTAAACTGGGAATGTGGGAATGCTAGTCCCTGGACCCTGACTGGGACCGGAGTCCTCCACAATTACTTCTGCCTCATTGCAATCCCAAGGTCAGGCTATCACCCTGATGTTGATGGGGACATTCACTACGTGACAGTCTTTGCTTTATGGGCATTCTCAGGAGAAATGTGACCTACTTGAGGAACAGGAAACTGGCTCTTCTCAGCATGAGACTTATTCTAGGACACTGTGAACCAGGCAAGCTTCTTTCAGTGTTGAAAGTGTCTTAAAGCCAAAGGTGAGTCTTGAATATGTGTTTAGGCCTTTATAGACTACATTTTCGTATTTTCTAATTCCTGGCTCCATTTTGTACCTGTGTCTTTCCTTCATTACTTTTTTCTTACCTACTTTTTGTTCACAGTAACTTGATGCATTTTCTGCACGCTTTTGAGTGGCCGTCCAGTAATATGCCAGAAAATTTACACTTGTTAAATATTCAGCAATTTTGTGAGCCCCTTATTAAAAGTTGATAGCTTGAAATCAGCCTTCGTGGGAATATTTACACCAATAGATAAAGGCAAACACTACAAAAGTGATCTCTTATTTTTCTTCCAAAGAGCTAGTTTACCAGTATGCTGATTATATTCATTCTGGAAAAGCAGGGTCTTAATAAATATGCTTTTATTTTAAGTTTTATGGGCACACTCCTGTGGCTCAGTGACAAAGGGGCAAGCCATGTAAATGCCAAGGACCCAGGTTCAAGACCTGGGACCTGAGGAGGAAAAATTAAAAAATAGAAGTATTATGAAGTCATTTAATAGTACACGTAATTTAAAATCTTAAGACCAGTGGAATTGTTTTGGATCCAAAAGCATTTCAAGGGTAAATAAATGTATAGGATTGTATTTTATTGCTGGCAAGGGAAAAATGGGATTCATCTGAAGTGTTTCCCAGTCAACTTGTCTGTTGCTCAGTCACTCTACAGAGGAGAATATTCATATATGTAGATGCGGTGCAAGCTAGTTTCATTTCTGTTGATCATATTAAAAAACCTTTTCTTTTTTTTAACTGAGGCCACTTTGTCTTACAAAATAGTACAATCTCATATATGCAGATTCACCGTGATGGCATTTTAATGGTAGACTACAAGTTTGGTAAACTAGCAGTATTAGAAGCAAGTCAATATCCCATTCAATGTCTGATGGTTGCTAAGGGACCATTTGAAGCAAATTAGAAGTAATAATAGCTCTAGTTTAAAAGAGCAAGAATTAGGGCCGAGAGGGAAAAGTGACTCGCTGCAGAAGACAGGGTTTTCAGTGACAAATGTGGATGCTGGGTACACAGCTCTTTCTCCTGCTGCTGTCTGGGAACAGAGAGTCAAGAAGGAGTGGGGACAGTGCAGGAAAAGAGCTGGCATCACCACTGGCAGGGGTCCAGGCTGTTCTGCTCTCTGCCTGCCGTGGAATAAGTGTAAATAGTTACAGAAAGCATGTTTGTTACCCAGAGCTGGCAGCCCATCAATCTCAAACTTCAGCAACAGCATGAAAGAGAAGAGAAAAATACCTGACAGTGAAATTGTAATTCCTGGGCCACAAACAATGATACAGAAGACAGTTGGAAGGTGTCCTACCCCTGAAAATTCCAGAAGGCATTGCAACGGGATGGGTTGTGACTGCGGAAGAGTAACAAATGACAGGGCTCCTCCTGCCAGGCACAGGACTCTGCTAGTAACATTTTCCTTGTAGCAACCTTTTTCATTCTTGCAACAGTGCAGATGGGCAAAATCACTTGCCTGGGGTGCTATGAGGTCCCAGGATTGCCTCTGCTCTCAACTACCCATGTCAGACAGGATTTGTGTAAATGGTGATGGCCTGAAAGGCACAAGGACCTGGAAATTGAAGAGTGAGGCTGAGAGGCCAGTCAAGGTTTACTTTCTTCTTTCCTTTGGTATTTTATGGTTCGGAGGGAGCCCACAGTGATTTGGGGCCCTTTTTTAGAGGGGACAGTGCAGGGCTGAATGTCAGAAGTAGTGACCTGTGACCCAAGGGGTGGATTATCATCACACAGGGGACCCTATGGGACAGGAAGTTGGGATACAAATTCAATCAGAAACAAACCCATAAAATCACTGAGCTAAACTTTAAGGGAGAAATGGGAATCTGTACAATTAGAACAGGGTGAGCACTGAAAATGTGGGTGACTGAGGACAGACTTGATTTGGTTTGTCTTTGTGAATTCCATTGATTTATCTGCAAAGACCTCTCCTACTTACCAAAAAGCACCACACACCACTCTCTGACTAGCTGATAAAAAGCTTTGTGGATCGCTGTTTAGGTCATTATTGATTAAATCAGAAGATGAAGACACACCAGGGCTAAACCATGTTTTGCATGAAGAGCTCTTGGCTGCTCGTTGGACGGAGCCCAGACTCCGGCTTGGTGCCTTTGGTGCTTCCAGCTCCAATAACGTGGGGGCAGGAGGTGGCTCTGGTCTGGAGGAGTGTGCTGGAGCAGAGATGCATCCTCTCCCAGCCCCGTCCTGCAGGACCCTCTCTCTGGAATAGTCCCCCCCCCTTTTTTTTTAAAAAATTTTATTGAATGAATTTACATACCATAAAATTCACCTGTTGAAGTCTATTAATTCAATGATTTTTAGTCTTGTAAATAGATGACAGAGTAATTTTAGACCATTTCCATTCTCCCAAAGAAACATCATGTCCATTTGTATTCACACTGCATTCTTAGCCCCTGGCCTAGGTAACCACAAATCTACTTTTTGTCTGAACAGTTTTATTTGCTGGTGAAAGGAGGGATGTTGCAAACACAGCTTCTACCCTGCCCTGGGGTGAAGAAAAACCCCAGACAAGTAGACTATTCTGGCTGGGCTGACGTACAGTTTCATAAAACAATTATGTGATAATGACAAATGTCACTTGTTAAAAGATACAATCACCTGTTGCTTATAATTTTCTCACTGTGCAACATCAGTCCGGCATCACTGAGTGACTTGAAGGTCCACATTTTTATATCGTTAGATGATTGTAGGGCTGCCCGAGAGAAAGCGTGCTTAGATTTTTGTGTTTGGGGACATTTCTTTTCCACTGAAGTTCCATGCCATTGATTTCACTCATACCCTAGGGTGCTCCTCAGAATAAGAGCTGCTGATACAAAGCAGACTCACTGAGGAGGTCGGTCCAATGTTAGAACTCCTTGGATGTCACAGATGCATTTGAATCTGGCTGATCCATAGTTGGTCCTCATAGCTTATTGGTTTATTTCTTGCCTTCCTGAGCGATGTTTTTTCATTTCTAGTCTCTGGAACAGCAGTGTCTTTCTCTTCATCTGCCTCACTGCTCCTCTCAAACCAGTCTGCCTCGCTGGCAATGCCTCATAATACCTCCAGTGTGTCTCAGTGTGGGAGAGACCCAAGCCCTGCTTCTCCACTTCTCCTCTCTGGGACACCCTTTAGGTGATCTCCTATGGGCTAGCAGGTACTTTAAATACTATCTTCTGGTGCACCCTGGTATAGTTGTGGTTTGGTCAACTGCCTCTGACCAAACGCAGGCCACATGCATCCCAAGGACCTGGGCTCATGTCGCAGGCTCAAGAGATCAACCAAGATGAATAATTAAATAGAAATAAAGTGCTTCTTCCTCCTCTCTCTTTCTGCCTGCCTGCCTACCTGCCTTCATTCCTGCCTGCACCTTTCTTTAAAAAAAGGAAATCTTAAATACAATCTGCAGACTGAAATCTTTACTGCTGACTTCCAGGTTTTTACCTCCAGTCTATCCTATATTATACTCTGGAGATGCTGGCGATGTTAGAGCGCAGGGTGCTCATGGGACGTCTCTCTTCTCTTTCTACAGTTCCTCTTTGGGTGGTCTTATTCATTCTCACAGCCTCATTTAATAAAGTCCAGTTTGTCGATTTTTCTTTCACAAAGTGTCCTATTGCTGTTGTATCTAAAAACATATCGCAAAACCCAAGTTCTCATATACTTACTCTGATTTTTCTTCTCAAAGTATAATGGTTTTGCATCTTCTGTTTCAGCCTGTGATCCATTTTATGTTCATTTCTATGAAAAGTGTCAGAAAATCTGTGTCGAAAGTTCATTTTTTTGTTGTTGTTCCAGTACCAGTTCCAGAAATGATTCTCTTTCCCTTAACTGACTTTGCTTCTTTGTCAAGATCAGTTGATTACATTTGTGGGGACCTATTTCTGGGTTCTCTTCTGTTTCGTGTTTTGTGACTTTAAATATCATTTATAGGCTAATGATTCTTCAATTTGTTTTTCCAGCCTGGACTTTTCCCATCCAGACATATATTATATGTCCAACCCTGCCCCCCTGATAGCTCCATTTACATCAAGTGCACATCTCAACCGGAGCACATGCAAACTTCAAGTGATCTCCTTTCCTAACCAATCTGTTCCTCCTCCTTTCTCAGTTCATGGCATTTCCATCTTTTCTATAGTTTTGGTCAAAATTCTTTTACTCTCTCACACATAGTTCAGGAAATTCTGTTGGTTTTACTTCAAAATATGTCAAGAATCCGACATTTCCCACTACTACCTTAGCGGTGCAAGCTGCCATCTTCCCTTGCCTGGGTCATTACAGAAGTCTCCTGACGGGTCTCCCCGTGTCTGCCCTTGCTCCCCTGTGGCCCATTTTCCATGGAAGAGCTAGAGGGATCCTGTCAAAGTCACATCATGTCACTCTCTGACCAGTTCCCTTCAGTATTTTCTCATTGAATTCAGAGTAAATCCCAAAGACCTCAGAGTACTTATGAGGCTTTTCTACTTGCCTCTCCAACCTCACCTCCCCCTGCTCCCCTTATTCGCTGCGCTCCAACTACCCTACCTCCGTTGGGCACCCTAAGCACCCTGCACAGGCCTCAGGACCTTTACACCATTACCTTGGCACTTTCTGCCCCCAAGATCTCGACATAGTCTGTTTTCTTATCTCCTTCAAGTCTTTGCTCAAATGTCTTCCTTATGAGGACTTCACTGACCAACTCATTTATATTCTTGCCCCTGTCACTTTTCACCCCTATTACCTTTCTCAATCCCATTTCCCCTCCCCTTCTGCCGTATAATTTACTTATTTATACATTCCATGAAGGTGGAGTTTAATGTATTCCCAGGACTTTGAGCCGTGCTTGTCTTACAGCTGGTTACTGATAAACATTTTGTAAGTGAGTGAACTCTGGAAGAGGAGAGCGAGTGTGTCCTTCTCTGGTTGGTGTTTACACATGCACCACGCTTGCTGGCAGGTAGAGAAGAGCTGACCTTGGGGAACCTGACAAGGGAGGCTACTTGTCCATCTCCTGGTTCATTCTGCTGCCCTCCAGCTAAGGAGTGGAGGCCCATAGAGTAGGCAGAGGAAGCAGGTTTGTCACTCTGGGGAGCCTGCCAGATAGGAGAGGAGGGAGCCGTGCTAGAGGCTGTGACGTGACTGAGCTGAGGGTAAAGTCTGAGCTCTAACATGCCTCTGAGGGAGGGAAAGAGGTGGTTGGGAAGGCAGTGGTGATGGAAGATAATAGAGTTATGTTAGCTAAGTAAAACATCAAAGAGAAAATAAACAATGTTTTGAGGACTGAATTTGCAAATCTAAATCCATGAAGAGTAGTCAAGAGTTATCTTTGCTTCCTGAGACAGCTTAACTCATGATAAGTAAGATGAAAAAACAAAAAGCAGAACATTTAATTGTTTAAAATATTTCAGATGTTGCTCCAAGTTTCTTCAGAACAAAATGGAATATACCAGGCTAATTTGGGCAGGAAAATATATTGAGGGACCTCAGGCCCAGTCTTAGCTCCTTGCCGGTTGGTTTCCACAGGGACATTCCCACCCAGAGAGACAGCACTTGATCTGAACTCCATCTCACCCACGTATGTGGGTAAGCCCTAGATCACGGAATCATAAAATTCTAGATCTAAATGATATGAATTAGTTCAGCTCTTCATAATACACAAAGATGAGGCAGGCTCAGAGCAGCAGATGGTTTGATGAGGATCACATGCAAGTTGGGGCTTGTGGTAGTCAGACAACAGATCCCAAAGATGTCTACATCCGAATCCACAAAACCTGTGAATGTTTTCCTTAATGGCAAAAGGGTATTTTCAGATGTAAAGATAAGGCCTTTGAGATGGGTACATTATCCTAGAGTACCCAGCTATGGTCACAAGAGGGAGGCAGTAGGGTTGGAATCAAACAGGTAGATGTGGCAATGGAAGCAGAGAGCAGAGTGATGCCGCCATGGGCCAAGGAATGCAGGTGACTTCTAGAAACAACTGTGCCACTATCCCCTCCAGAAGGAATGCAGCTCTGCCAACACCTCGATTTTAGCCCCGTGAGACTCAGATCAGTGGTGACCATTTCCAGCACTGAAAGACAATAACTGTATTGCCTTCGGTGAGTATGTTTGTTCACAACAGCAATGGGAAACAAGAGCCCATTTCCTAACTTCATCTCACTCCAAATTGGTGCTAGCATGTCCGTCCTGGTTGAGGTTTCTTGAAGACATCAGAAGCCCCAGTACCTGGCCTGCGCCCGCTGCTGTGACAGAGGTCGGTTAGATAATGGAAGGTTTTCTGGGTGAGGAAGTCTCTCTCCAAAGACATGACCAGCTTAAATATGATTTTTTTTTTTTTCTATCCAGAAGTAGCCATTTCCAACTCTTTCTCTCTTCAGGACACCTTCCTTATATTTCAGTTTTCGGTTGTCAATCACTATAAAGTCCAAAGTTCTTGAGAATTTAGGAAATTTTGGTCACTTGTAAAATTAATCATACAATTACCATACAATCCATCACTCTCACTCTCATGCTTTTATCCCAGAGAAATGAAAACTTATGTTCACATGCAAACTTACACAAGTGTTCATAGCAGATATATTTGTAATAGCCCTAAAGTGGCACTGACCCAGATGTCCTTCAATGGGTGAACATTACTGAAATACAAACTGGTACGTACCATGGAATACTACTCCTCAATAAAAAGGAACAAACCATTGGTACATACTGAACCTTGGAAGGCTCTTCAGGGAACTATCAATCGTAAAAGGCTTCATACTTTATGATTCTGTTTTATACTATTTTTATTTTTTGAGGGAGGAAGCAGCCAAGAATGAAGGCAAGCAGACAGGCAGTCAGGAAGAGAGAGGAGGAAAAAGCATTTATTTATTTAGTTGTTCATGTTGGTTGTCCCCCCTGGCCCTGGGTCACTGACCTGGGTCCTTGGGCTTTATGTGAATTATGTTGGAGCTGCAGGCTTAATTCCTGAGTCACAGGGTATGCCTATATGACATTCCTAAATGATGAAACTATAGAGATGGAGAACAGATTAGTACTTGCCAGAGGCTTGCAGGTGGGTGCTACCCAGGAGGGAGGTGTGTATGGTTGTGAAGGGTAGGTCCAGGGAGCCTTATGGTGATAGCTGGTCTATACTTAGTGGTGGTAGAAACTACACATGGGATTAAAATTACATAGAATTAAATACAAAAGTAACTGCAAGCCAGTGAGTGTATATTATGCTGGTGGAATCTGGTTAAGACTGATGTATTGTGTAGCTGAAAGGTGACTCATCCCAGATGGTTGTGTCATCAAGTACATCCCTAATGGAATCCTCCTGGACAAAGTGGGGGTCCTACATTTAAGAGCCTCAGAGCTGCCTTCCTCTCCCTCTTAGTCACACTCACCAATAAATCCTTCTTCCTGTCCAAAAATAAATATATTTTTCCATGCTAAAATTTTTTTTCTTCTATGCTAAAAAAAAAAAAGTCATTGCCATTGTCAGTGACAATATCCTGGTTGTGTGCACCACAGTTTTATAAGCTGTTGTCACTGGGGAAACTGAGCGAAGGACCCATGGGCTCTCTCTGTGTTGTATCTTCAAACTGCATGTGAATCTACAATGATCTCAAAATGCGTTTAATCTAAAAAAAATTACATGGCTATTTCAATGGTAATAAAAGATGGGCATCAGTAAAGTCTGCGTGATCTACGTGATCCCATTACAGCAAGTCTCTCACCCTAGCTCCTCCAGGGGCCATCAGTGCTTGCTTCAGCTCAGAGCTTTGTTGCCAGTCACTTTGCACCCAACAGTAATGGCCGCTAAGCAAGAGCAGAGTCAGAGACTGAGCTCCCCCTTGAGCAGGTCAGGTGTCAGGCATGTGGTAGAAACCAAAAAAGATTTTGCAAGACGGTACTGAAAAAATTCGTCTAGATCTCCAGTGTTGACTTATTGTTATTATGCTATTTAAATACATATAAGCTCATATACAGCTATAAAACCAAAACAAATGTCTAATTGAATTTTAAACAGTCTAAGAAACCAGTAAAACTCCAGTTAGCAGCATTAATTTAATGGGATGAATGAAGCTGCCGTGCAGAAATCCAGCCACTGATCAGGAAGTGGTGGTTACGCTCACAGCGCTGCAGCGTGCCTACATTTTTCATTTGGAACTGGGCGTTCTGGAACTTTCTGAAAACAAACCCAAACCAAAACAATGAAAAAAAAGGAAGGGAAAGGATAAGATCGATGAATTTTAAAGCGATTTAGTAATAACAACGCCCTCCACCACATGGTCTTCCCTCTTACCTTCCCCGCCTCTGGCAGCCTCAGCCTCCCTGTCAAAGTCCAAATGCTTGTTTTAATTTTATCAGTTTATTGGTACTGTTTCTTCATATAATTTTCAAATATAGGTAAAAGTCATCCAATATTTGTCTTTTTTCTTCTGACCTATCTCATTCAGCAACATCCCCTTGAGTTTCCTCCTCTGTTGTAGAGAACAAGATTTCACCTCTTTTTGTTTTTTGTTTTTTTGAGGCAGGAATGAAGTTAAGTTGGCAGGCAGACAGGGAGAGAGAGGAGGAAGAGGCATTTTATTTTAGTTCAGTTGTTCATCTTGGTTGTTCTCCCCTCCGGACCTGGAACTGAACCCAGGGTTCCTCCTTCAGAAGCGATTGACCTAAGTGCTGCTCCACAAGGGTGTGCCAAGACCGTACCTCTTCGTGCTTGAGTAGAATCCCATTTACAGCTGGAACTTTCTGGGAGCCAAAGAGCAAGTAGGAAATGCCTGAGACCCTTCCAGGATAAATGTAATAAGAATCAATTGTTTTCTGTCTTAATAACTTCTTGCTCAGACACAGCCCCAAGCAGCTTGGTTATACAGTTCCTTGACCTTTGCGCTTTGTGCGTGTCAGGGGGACGCTTCTGCAGGCCCCCCATGAATTGCCAACTGAGAGTCTAAATCATGGTAAGACTGGAAAATTATGAAAAGCAGATACGGAAACTATTTTAACAATTGAAGGGGACAATTTCTCAGCGCTTCTGAGAAAACCACTGTATGCTTGAATAGCACAATAAATAATATTCGTGATAATGACCCTGAACAATAAATGAACAGCTGAATTAGTTGAGAATCTCACATTTAGGAAGACTGGGCAATACCATCTGGATCCTTATGTGTTTTTAATTTTGTCCCTTGAGTGAGCAAATGAGTTCACTCAAGAGCCAGAATAACTTGTTTATCTCCAGACCTGTGCACTTGTGGGCACTCCTTCCCAGTAGGGAGAAGGCTGGTGTGCATGCATGTGCATTTGTGTGTGTGTATGTGTGTGTGTGTGTATGCGTGTGCACGTGCACACCCACTGCTGGAGGACAGGTGGGGGTGGGAGAATGACATTCAGAACAAATGGGCTCTCACGTGGTTAATTGTGCCCCCCTCTCCAGCACACAAGGCTGCTGATAATTGCCCCCCATTTCAGGATTTTGAGGCAGTACTTCCGACCTTCTGAGCTTTCATCTCACCTCTTCACGCCTCTTATGACAGATAATTATGGCTGAGTGTGAGCATCGACAGAAAAGCAGACCTCTTATCTTCGTATTGGGCACTTAAATGAGCATTTTAAGACAAATTATTAATAACTGTGCTCGAAAAAAATATCCGCAAAATCTTCTGAGATATTGAGCTGTTGCATTGTGACTATGGAAGAAAGAGGCCATTTTCATGACAAATTGGGGGATTTTTATGAAGTAATTAAACATTAATTTATCCAACAAATATTTGTTACCTATCTTCAGTATTCAAGGTATTTTGTTAGAGACCACAGGGTACAAAGTCATACACAATTCAGTTCCTGGTCTGATGGAATTTTACAAACCTGGACTTTAAACAAGATGGATTTTTAAAAAGATGTACAATATGTAGAATATCAGAAATGTAGTTCAATCCCAGCACTTGAGCGGAGATGTGCTGGGGTGTCTAATGAGAAGGGCCCCCTCAGCTGCCCCTGCAGGGGTGGGCAGTAAGGTGATGAGCAGGAATGGGGACACATGCCCCGTAGAGGGGCTGGGGTAGGCAAACTCAGGGTGGGAGGCAGGGGAACAACGAGTTTCTCAGGACTGAAATGCTAATGGGCATTAGCTGGACAGGGGTGGAGACCAGACTAAGGAGCTAAGGAGTTAAGCTTCATTCCTTCAGAAGCTGAGTTACTTACAAAACTGATTTGAGGAGACAATCAGTAGGCATTAGAATGACTTCCAATTAGGATTAGGAGGACACTGCAGGGGTTCAGGCAGAAGGACTAGAAAGGGTAAGTGGAGATTTTTAAATAGTTTTAGGGAGCCTGGCAAGGCTTTGTCAAGTAAGGTCTAGAGAAGGCTGAGCCTCAATGTCAGGAGATAGCAGGGAGAAGCCAGCAAGTCATACTGTTCTGTACAAGAATACAAAGTTTCAAAGGCTGTAGAGTCTGCAGGGAGAAGAACCCAGCCTTTTAAGACTTTCTCTGTCCTGAAGAGCTTCCTCGACTTCAATGTTTTGAAACTAATCTAATCTATCTTATCTGCAGGTTGACATTTGTAATATGATGTCATGTCGTTTCACACGATGTGCCTCAAATCTGCCCAGAAGGTAACCCACATCTGGGGTGAGTCCCTAACCTAGTGCTAGTTGGGCAAGGCCCTTCCCACCTGCTAGGAGTGTGCCTGGCACCCAGTAAGTGCAGCAAAGGAGGGGTTTGTAAGTGTGGGCTCTATAAAAGGCCAGTCTCAAGTCAGACCCTCTTATATTGACTTGTTCATTCTACTGGGTGTGCTGAGTCCTCCTAGTTGCAAGGAGTCGGTCACCTCTGCAGCTGCCAGCCACAGTGACCTTCTTCTTCTCTGAAGTTCTATTCTTGAGAGAGTGTGTGGTGCAGCCTTGGTTTGCCTCACTGGTAAGTCCACCTAGGCTGACCAGCAGAGAGGAACAGACTGAGGTGGTTCTTTGGGGAGCCTGGAGAATAAGCCATGATGTCACCTCCAAATATGTCACCATGAAGGAAACATTGCTGGTGCTTATGGAAGCAACAGCAGATGCTGCACGTGGGTCACTCCAGCTACTCCAGACACCTAGGTGACTTTATGACATGATACCTCATCTCCCTCTTGATGGTCCCGAAAGTGTAATGCTCTTGTCACCCCCATATTACAGAGAGAAATTTGCTTCATGGGAACTATGTACTGTTCCTAGGTTATATAACGTCTAAGCTGGATTCGAACCCAGAATACACCAGCTCTAAAGCTTAGGCCCTGACTCAGTCTGCGTGCTTCACCTCTTAATGCCCTCTTGGATATGACTTAGGGTTGCATTTGGCTGAAGGCAGCAGAACCTGATCATCTGGCCTCAACAGGTGCTGGGTGCAGCACCTTATTTCCAGGCCTTAGCATGGAGCCAGGCACACTAAAATGCTGACAAATGTTAAGTGAATACAAGAGTGATAAGGGCCCTAAGTAATAATTACACTGATACATTGTATCCATATCAGCTTTATTGTTTGTGCTGACTCACATTTCAGGGGCCACAGAGAGGGCCCCGTGCTGCTCCACCTGTGGACACAACTGTGCAGACGCCAGACCAGGTTTTGACATTCCCATTTGAAGAGCAGGAAACAGGTTTGGAGAGTGTAGGTGACTTGCCTGAAGTCACAAGGAGGACATCACAGTGCAGCGGTCAAAAGGCCTCTTTCCTGATTTTGAGGTTGGTACCCTCTGTGTCCTCCCGTCTGTATCGCCATCTCTCATAACATAGCAGAAGCTAACTAAGGTAAGGAGTTCTTCTTTTCTCATTAGCTTTCTTCCCAGAACTGGCGCACGATTTTACAAATGGGTCCATTCTAGTAAAGGCCATAAACCAGTAGCTCCCACCCTTCGCTTCCCGTGGGGTCTTGCATCTTGCTTTGGAAAACATCTGTGAGTCTTGTGTTCTGCAGGCATGGGGAGAAAATGTACTGGATTCCTTAATGTGATGATAATATAAAAGAAACTGATGGTGCCCTAGAAGGAGAGAATTACAAATGGATGAAAGGTGACTATTTAATATAGAGGCTCTTATGGGAGGAGTGGAGGGGGAGTAAAACAAAGAGGCACACAGAACCTGTGGCAAAAGGGAAGGCAAATAGGCCTATTCTGTTGGCATTCCCACTACAGCCCACCTTCCTGCATAATGAGGGCCATTTTTAACGTTCCCTACTTTGCCATTTTTCAGGTGGCGCTATGGCCTCTCGTTACCTGCCAGTGTTCAGAAGACATCTGGAGCTCCAGTGAATGAAGAGCACCTTTGTCTGGTCTCTCCTTCCCTGACCTCCTCAGGTCTTGCCCTCACCACCCACTTCAAGGTTCTCCGGTTCTCTCCCAATGTTCGATTGGGACGCATGGAGGGGAGGGGTGATGCCCTGGCTGCACACTTCTGCTCCTTCCGCCATGCTAAGTCAGTGCCTGAGAGGCCCTGTGGGCGCCCGGGGAGGGCTGGTGAGGGCCCTGGCACCCAACTCTCAGAACAGCCAGGCCTTTGCTCCCTCAAGTGCATCGACTCCTGGCATAGACGTTTCCTTCCTAAATTCCCCAGCAGGTGCTCATGAGTTCTTCCCATCCTGGTGGACACCCCAGACACACAGCCCAGGTTGGGGTTCTGCCTGCTGCTCTCCTCCTGCAAGCCCCGTCTCTCCTGCTTGCACCCCCAGCCCTGCCCAGCAGGGCAGCTACCATGACCTAGCAGGTGGGCGCAAGTCTGCTGAAATTCAGTGGCACTCCACCAAGGCCTCTGTTCACGCAAAACCAATTCTCCTTGCTTCCCCACGTCCTACCCCATCCCCGATTCGCGTTCCGTGGTGGGCCCTGACCTCCACCTCCACCTGCAGCAGATATGCTCTTTGACTTAATAAATGAAACATCTTTTCTTCTTTGTCCTCTGCCCGCTTCCCCACCCCCACTCCACTCCAATTGAATTTCCTTGTGTACCCTGTCTGTAGGTAGGTCTTATCACCTTTGAGTTTTTTCCTAAGCATTTCTTTCTGATTCCCATTCTCTGTTTACTCTGAACTCTCATTGACAAAAGTAAGTCAGGGAGCCCCATCTTGTGGGCTGGGAGATTGGTTCCCATTAGGGCCCTGAGAAGAGAGGTGGGTGGAAGGGTCCAGGCAGTGAGGAGGGGGCAGGAGCTTATTGTCCCCTCTCTGCTGTGTAGCCCACTGGTCCCTGCCTGCCTTGGACTTGCCTTCCAGCCTGGCTGGGCCCAGAGCTTTCCAGCTGGGCCCCAATTCCTCTTGGATGCACTGTTTCCTCTGCTCAGGTCAGATCCATGAGTGCTACTGCTTCTCAGCTCTTCCAGCCAACACCCCCAGGGGCCAGGCTTTTGGCTGGGGGCTGAAGGCCCAGGCCACAGCGTGGTGGAAGGCTCTCCTACAGACAGGCTCTACCTCCCCACAGCCCACATTTCAGGTGCTGTTTCCGGGGGTCACTCATCTCTCCAAGCATGGCACAAACAGCAGGTGTGCATGCAGCCACTCTGGGCCTGTTTAGGGGCTTTGTTAGGTAGCATCGCACCCTCTGCTGCTGTTGGACCTGGGCCGGAGTTGGAGTCGGAGTCTCGCTGGTCTTGCATCACCATGAACTTTCTCCTCAGTGTCTCCAGCACTCTGCCCATCCATAAGCTGGAGGGTTGACACCCCTCATTCTAGGACCTAATGGAGGGCAGTCGGGTCCGGGAGATTCTTGGAGGTGAGCAGAGAGGCCTTCCACAGTGGACGTGGGTGCGAGAAAAGATCCCCTTGCTTGGTTCAGCCATGGAGTCAGTTTTCTGTTTTGTGCAGTCAAGTGCTATTTGATTTTAACATGTGAAGGACAGTTTAGAAAACAAAACAATAATCCTTTCTATCTTCCTGTCATTCGCCGATTTTTTCCTCCAGCCTGCACTATTGATGTACTCAGCACTTTCTCTGCCTTCCTCCTTCCTGCGGTAGATGTCACCCAGTTCATCCTTTGAGTCTTCTTGGGTCACCTTGTGACACAGCACCTCCCCGCCTGTCCTGCTATATTTTTCTCCCAAGCACATTTCCACTTATATCATATATTATTTCTTTATTCGTGTGTTATCTGTCTCCCCTAGAATGTGACTTTTCCTAAGACAGGGTCTTTGATTACCTTGTTCCTGTTATATTCTTAGTGTCTAAAAGAATGAAGACTATAGGCGCTCATGTGGTAATAGTCTCTGAATGAAAACTCAGATGTAACAAGAAACCTGCATACAGGCAGTCAGAGCTGGTGTGTGGTCCACTGTGGACTTGGGCTCCTTCCTCGCACTTGTAAGTGGCTTCCTGGCAGAACATCTGTATTCTGGGGAGGAACAAGGTAAAGGCTGGCAGACAAAAGGCACATGGCTGCTGCTGTCATGACAACAGAAAAAGAATAGCTTAAATCCTTCATAGTAAGAACCAGGTCACAGTCACTAGCTGCAAGGGATGCTGGGGCATGGCAACTGAGCACTCAGGTCCTGGTGGAGAGAAAGAGGCAAGGAAAGTAAATGGCATGACAGCCAGCAGTGCCTGAACGGTTGTGTGTCTTTGTTGCCTCCCCAGGAACTGATGTGGTTCTGACTTTTAAAAGGAGTTTGGGGAAAATATAACTGTTTGGGGGATGTGAGCCTCCGAGCCATGGCGCACACTCAAGTAGAGTGGTGAGTGTCCAGGTCATCTGAGAGAAGCTTCCTAAATCTTTCAGATCATGCAGACAGGAGAAGGGCTATTTTTTTTGCCTTGGAAACTGTTCAAGTCCCTGTGCATTGTGAACATGATATTGTCAGCCTCTTCCTCCTACCTCATGAGTCTGGAATTCGTGTCCTTGCATTGGTTGAAAAGCATGTAAGATTCAATCTTTACACTTTTGTTTGATGTCTAATCTGTGCTCTGAGTTTACCATTTCCTCGAAAGACTGAGCAAGATGGATGGGTCTGCTTCACTGCGGCGGGAGAGCAGTGCTGCTGTGTCTGTCGCCGTGCTGATGGCGCTCCTGGCTTCCACAAAGAGTTTAGTCAAAAAGGAGCAATGTCATATAGGTCACCTTTGGAGAAACTGAAGTCAGTCACTTTTTTTTTTGATTTGGATTGACCTTGTTTTGTTTTATCAGAAAAACCAGGAATGACTCACCAAAAGATTCTCCATTAAAATGATATGTAGGAAATTTTGAATAATAATCAGTCATAAATAAGTAATAAATCCTCCACAGGCCCATTGGAAATGGATAGCAATAATGTTGTGTTTATTGCCTTACTCCCAAAGCACTGATATTTATTATAATTCAGGGCAATTCATTGTACTAGTCTGGCATTTATAAAATTCTCATCATAGTATTAGAGTGAGAACCCATTTCCTAGGAAGTATTATTGTAATAAATTGTCATTAGTGGCTTGTAAACAGCCACAATTCATTTGTGGAAGGAAAAGGCATGTGAAAAGCCAAATATTTGTGTGCGCACCTCTCGGAGTTTTGCATCAGGCTCCCCTGGAGCGCTTGGGCCGGGCCGACCTAAGCGCCGGCTGGAGCGGGAGGCTCCGGTGGGTTTTTCCTCTGCAGCGGCCTGGACAGCCCTAGTCCCAGCCCCAGCGCCCAGCCTTATGGGGCCGCTGTTTCACAGCCTTCTCCGCCCAGTGCACTGCTCGGATTCCCCCAGCCACGGCCAGCCGGCCCAGCTGGAACAGAAGCCAGGCAGGCGACCGCAGGCTGGGCTCACCAGGACACGGTGTGAGACCTCGGGCTACAACACGGGACCCGGGCGCTGCTCCGACCCCTCGTGTCTTGTGTTGCAGCCGGAGGGACGCAGGTCGGCAGCAGAGCCTGCTTCATCGCCCCTGGGACTCCACGCAGCAGGGACGCGCAGACTCGGCGGCCAGGCCTGGTTGGGGCAACAGGTGGGTGTGATGTGTGTGGCAGAGTGGCCTGTGGCTGTCTGGTGCCGCAATCAGTCGTGGTCACTTCGGGTAGCTTGTGCCAGTTGGTGAGGTTCTTGTACCTGGACTTTCAGGGCGCTCTGCTCCTTGCCCGCGTCCAACCACCCAGTCAGGTGACAGGCTCCGTGGTGAGAGAGACGAAGAGAAGCAAGGAAAGCACTTGCTCCCCACACCTCCCTCCCCAGCGGTGGGAAAGCCCACCAGAAGACATGTGTCGCATCGGGATGACAGCAATGCATTTTTTGGGGTGGTCTCTTAGAATGTACTTTCTGCAAGGTAGTAGATTAAAACACTGCTGGCTCCAGCTGGCTTGTGTTGATTACATTAGTTTCAACTCGGCAGAAGGAAATGAAATTGGGTTGTGCATTTCAACAGGGAAGAAGCTCCAGCAGCGGGCCCTAAAACCGGAAGTGGGGGCATCAAGGCCGAGCTTCCTTCACCAGTATGCCAGTCGCCTTTCATCCAGGTGTGTCTTCCACACCTGCCCCTCCTCCGAATAGAAAGTATCCCCTTATTCCCTCACTTTTCCCCAGATCCTGATGTTCACAGGGCCTCCTCTGAGAAGAGATGGGCTGGTTTTTAAATGTGATCCTTATGGTGTTTTCCTTCTCTGGAATGCTTTGGTGAGGAGTAGAATAAAAGGAAAGCTGCCTTTAAAGAGAAATTGTTGGGGGAAACTAGGTTGCTGAGAGGATTGAGATGAAGTGATGACCTACAGCTGGCACTGGAATTCTTCCCCGGCGTGGTCTTTAGGAAAATACCTTTAATGGCAAGTGAGATTCTGGAGGTGTGGTCTGGTAGACAGCACAGTATTAAAAGAAATGTGAGATTGCTTTTTACGAGAAATGAACAATAATTTGGGGCGGGGGGGGAGGACAGAAAAGGAAGGGAAAGAGTAGTGAGTGGGTCAAAGTGGTGTTGGTTTGCAACTTGAAGTTGTGCTGATGAACTCATCCTGTCTCTCCTGACACACACTGACGGCTGCTTTCCCGGCACTACCTCCTGCAGGTGGAATTCTGTTAGTTTCTCGGTTTGGGGGGGACTTGGTAGAAGGGGCTGAATAGCACATGAACAGCACATATAAGGTGGTCTGATGACCCATATACTGAAGTAATTTAGGAGAAATTTTAGTTTGGAGACCATAGTATTGTTCATCCTTCAAGAAACTGAATAAATGATGGGGAGGTGTGATGTGTCTACTTTTCTGTGAAGATTTATTTTTTGGATGAGATAAACATTTAAATGGGTAGACTTCGAGTTTACCCTCCAAAATATGAGTGTGTTTCACCCATTTCTTGAAGGCTTTACTCAAAGACTGTCTTCCCTTAAGCTAGAAGGGGAAGTAGCAGACTGCCTTTGGATTTGACATACAACTCCTTACTGAGTTCAGCTTGACGGCCTACCCTGCAGATTTTGGATTTATCCACAATTGCATGAGCCAATTCCTTAAAATAAATCTCTCTCTCTATATATATATAGATTAAAATATAGATATAGAGCTACATCCTGTTGGTTCTCTGAAAACCCTGACTAATACAGAGGATATTGGATTTCCATAAAGAAGAGAATAGTCATTTGAGACAATCTTCTCTAGCTCATTTGATGCAAGGAGACTCTGCTGACATATAGAAGACTTGTTGTTCTTAAAAAATTGATTTCTAGTTTAATTCCATTGTGGTTAGGAAACATATTCTGTATGATTGTTATTGAAATGTATTGACTTGTTGATGGCCTGATAAATGGTCTACATTGGTAAATATTCTGTGTGCACTTGAAAAGAACATGTACTCTGTTGTTTTCGGATGGGGTGTTCTATAAATGTCAGCTGAGTAAACTTGGTGGATAGTGTTCATTAATATTTGTTTGCTTATTCTAAAAATTTCTAAGAGAAGAATGTTTAAATATATTAAGATTAATTTCTGCTTGTGTATTTGTATATGAAGGTATATTATTAGGTTCATATATTTAGGATTGTCATGAATTATTTACTATTTTCTTGCTATGTCTTTCACTGGTGTTAATTCTTACCTTGAAGTTTACTTTCTCTGTTATTAACATAGTCATGCCAGCTTTTTGTCATCAGTTTTGTTATGATGAAGGTTTGCGTAGCATGTATCTTTTAACCCTTTACTTCCAACCTGTGTCTATATTTAATGTATACCTCTTATTAATAACATACATATATATTAATTTTAAAGGACATATATATACATACATATTTATATGCATAAATCCAAATGACAATCTCTATCTTTCATTGAAGTGTCTACTTCTTTTACAGCTACCATAATTATTCATATGGTTGAGTTAAATTATTTTGTTTCTATTTTTCATTTGTCCCATCTGGTGGTTTTTTTGTTATTTCATGCTATCTCTTGGATTACTTGGATACTTATTAGTATTCCATTTTATCTCTTTTGTTTGCTTTTTTAGCTATACTGCTTGATAGATAATTTAGTGACTTCTCAAGAGGTTATAAGTATACATTCTTAAGTTATCACAATCAACCTTGAATACAACTACAATCTTACAGCTGTTTAACTCCATTTCTTGTTTTGTGCTATATTTTAAAAATATTTTACTTCTGTGTTTGTTTAAACCCCTTTGAATGTTGTTACTGCTTTTACTTTTAGCAACCAATGCTTTTTCAAAAATTTTGACATTGAAATAGTTGTAGACTTACAGGAAGTTACAAAATTAGTACAGAGAATCCTTTGTATCCTTCTTCCAGGGGTAACATCTTACCTAAGTAGAGTGTAAGACTAAAGCCAGGAAATTAATATTGGTACAATATTGTTCATTGTGCCTTATTCAGATTTCACTGATGTATATATATGTAGATATAGTTCTATGAAATTTTATCACACGTATAGATTTATATAACTATGCAATCATGATACAAAACTTTGCCATCACTGCCAAGGAACTCCCATGTGCTATCCTTTATAGTTACACCCCCTCACTACTATGCTCAAATTCCTATCCTCTGAAAGCCATTCATTTGTTCTCCATCTCAGTAATTCTGCCATTTGAGAATGTGATATAATTGGAGTCATATAGAAGCCATGTTTTTAGATTGGCTTTTTTCACTCAGAATAATGCTTCTGAGATCCTTGCAAGATGTTATCATGTATCAGTAATTTGTTCCTTTTTATTGCTGAGTAGTATTCCATTATACTACAGTTTATTTATCCATCACCAGTAGAAGGACATTTGGGCTAGTTCCATATTTTGGATATTATGAATAAAGATGCTATAAGTGTTCATATACAGTTGTGTGAGTATAGCTTTCCATTAACTGGAATAAATGCTTTTAAGCATTTGAGTGCTGGATCAAACAGTAAGTATGTGCTTAGTTCTCAAAGGAACTGCTAAACTGTTTTCCAGATTGATTATCTCATGTCACACTATCCCACTAGCACTGTTGGGGAGATACGGTTTCTCCACATTCTCACTAGCATTTGCTTTTACTGTTTTTTAAATTTTAGTCTTTCTGATAGACTGATAATGACATTACATTGTGGTTTTAATTTGTATCTCTCTAGTCGTTAATGATGTTGAGCAACTTTTCTTATTTTTGTTTGCCTTCCATGTATCCTCTTGGGGAAATGTCTGTTATTATCTCTTACCCGTTTTCTAAATGGATTGCTTGCTTTTTCACTGATGAGTTTGTGTGTTCTTTAATTATTCTAGTTATAAGCCCTTTGTCAGATGTATAGTTTGCAAATATTTTCTTCCAGTCCATGGCTTGTATTTTCATCCTTTGTGCTCTTCCATTGAGCAAAAAAGTTTTTAATTTCGATGAGATTTAGTTATCAATATATTCTTTTAGGAACCATAATTGGGTGTCATCGTTAATGACTAATAAAGCTGAACTTAACCCTAGGTTCCAAAGATTTTCTTGTTTTCTTCTAAAAGTCTTGCAGTTTTACATTTAAGTTTGTGGTGCATGATGAATAATTTTTTTTATAAAATGTATGAGTTTGGATCAAGGTTTTATGTTTTTGTTTTGTGTCTGTCAATTGCTCCAGTACTATTTGTTGACTAGGTTATCCTTTCTCTACTGAATTGCTTTTGTACCTTTGTCAAAAACTAGTTGGGTCTGTTTCACAGTTCTCTATTCTGTTTTATTTATCTCTGTTTATTCCTCCACCAAAACCACAGTTTTGATTACTGTAAATGTAAAGTGAAACAAAAAATAGGTTAGAGCAGTTCTTCCTACTTTATTCCTTTCTACGAAGTAGTTCTGGCTATTCTAGGTCCTTTGTCTTTTCATATAAATTCTATTTTATTTTATTTGGGGAGGTGTGACACAAACATTTATTTCCTAAAAATGACTTTATTATTGAGGATCTTATTGTGATGCTGCATTAGAGAATGCATGTGAAATCTCTGTATTTAAATCTTTTTTAAACTATTCTCATTAAGACTTTAAAAATAGACAGTTGTCAACATTGACTTACTAAGTTTTTTGGGTTTTGTTCAGAAAATTATTTTTTTTAAAAAAAGAGTCTTGTTTCCTACTCTTTATTCACTGTATCATGTTATTCTACTTGCCTTTTCTATGGTATTTCTAAGGGTGCCAGATTGAAAACAATAATCTTTTGTTTTGTGCTAACCTTCCATCACCCCGAGGTGTGGGTCTTCTCCGGTTCCTTCCAGGTTGTGTTGGTCTCTGAAGTGCCTCCTCGTGTTAGTATTTTGTTTTTCTCATTACTCAGTTTTATTTAGGTAGATACAACACTGTTTCACCTTTATTACACACACGCAGCCTTGGTTTCAGCCTTTCACCCCCTTAGATGACGTCCATATGATCAGAACCCGAATGAGAACTTGTGTGGAGGTAAGAAATATAGTTGTGATAACTGCCTAAAGGAGAGCTTTCAAGATGCCTGTTTTGGTTTTTTTGAGGATCATTTTCTAACTCATCTATCTCACCTTCGATCTTTGTGGAATAGAAACCAGTCCTTCTTGACCAGATGACAGGGACATATGTTTTAGAATAAGCTGTTTTCACTTTTTTTTGAGAAAAACATTTAAAATTTCTTTTTCTTTGTTTTATTATTTTACATTCTCTATGATTTTGAGGCTATTGAATTCACACTTCCATCTGTATGTGTGTCACATTACACCCATGACTGGAGTCCCAGGGTCCAGCACTTCTTAATTCCTTCCTTCCCCTTCCCACTCTTCTTCTGGGACACTATTCATATACATTAAACTGATAACTCTTTACAAGTCTCAGGTGTTCTTGCTTTTTATTGTTTTCTCTATGTGGCTCATTTTATGGGACACTTTCTACTGACCATTTTTTAAAATTTACTTATTTCTTCTGTATCCAATTTTCAGTTAACATCTCCAATGAATTCTTTATTTCAGATATTATATTTTCAATTCCTTAAGAATCATTTAGTTCTTTCAAAGAATTCTTATTTCTCTTTTGGAATTCCTCATTTGTACATCCATTTTATACCTTTTCTTCTAAATTCTTTAAGATATGTGTAATAGTTATTTTACACACCCTTGGTAACTTTGATATCTAAATCATTCATGGATTTGCTTGATTCACTTTTCCCCCTTTTGATTACGGATGGGTCTCACTTATTCTGAATGTTAGATGTTGTAAACGATACATTATAGAGGCTCTGGGCTGTGTTGTTACTGTCTAAATATTAAATCTTATTCTGTCACAGGCATTTAGATTATTGGCAGCTACTGATCTTGTAACTGTTTGATTTTAATCCAAATTATTGTTTTTAATATAATCAACTAGTTTTTGAAAATATTATAATTTCGGTGGAAAATTATAGGTTAGTTTCTTAGGAAAGATGAAGAATGTTTATTTTAGGACTTAATAGCCAATGAGGTGGACATAGCTGGAAAATGGTGGAGACACAGGTTTCCCTGATTTACTGAAGGAGAATTTCTTCAAAGTCTAGCCCAATTCCAGTCATTTTAGATATCAGGCATATTCTGGGTAGAAGTTTGAAAACTTTACCTATTTTGACACATTTCATTAATTAGTTTCTTGTCACAATTCTTAAATCTTTGAATTACAGGGCCCTAAATCATGAAGTATGAGAATAGCTTACAAAAAACAGTTATCTATAGGGATGTTTATTGCAACTTTGTTTCTAATATCAAAAAAAGGATGCAACACAAATGTCTGTCAGTAGGTGATTGATTAAATATACTGTAAGTTCTATACAACATACGCCTCTACTTAAAGCATAGGAAAATGTGCCCATTAAATACGTACCAAGAAAATGTTACTGACCATAGTATATCGTATGATCCATTTTATATTACTAAAACTGTTGGAGTATGTAAAATTTTCTATGTGTTTTTAAAGAATGCTATCTTTAGAAATAGGGCAATAAATAATTTATTTATTTTTTATTTTTATTTCATTGGGGATCTCCAAGACCATCCATTATGTTTGATGATTCACTAGTAGTACTCACAGGACTCAGAAAATTGTTATATTCAGGGTTACAGTTTATTACAGCAAAAGGATGTGTATTGCAATCAGCAGAGAACAGGCACGTGGACAAAATCTATGAAAAATCAAGACAAGCTTCCAGTTGTCTTCAGCTTCTGCTTAATTCTTCTAGCAGCTATGTGACCATGCAGGTAATGTGTTGCCAACCAGGGACACTCATAACTGAGGATGCTCACTGAGTGTTGGTATCCAGGAGTCAGTCAGGAAGTGTACAGTGGCATCCCAATTGACCTCTGCTACTCAGCCCCCACATTCCAGAGGTCAGGCTGACACCGTGTGGCCCAAAGCCTCAGGCATGCAAAAACTGTTATTCAGCATAAATCGCATTGCCATCATAAACCACAGGATGTGGCCCCAGACCTCAGGTATACCAAGGCCCTCATAGGTAGGACAGACTCAGGAGGTCCCTGCTAGGAACTGGGTCACAGGCAAGTCTTGGAGACCTTGAGAACCTGCAGATTGGAATAGCCTAAGCCTGCTGCGTAAACACATTACTGTATAATGCTTTTCTTGATTTTGACATTTTGCAATGACTGCATAGTGCTTTTATCATCACAAACAGTAAACTATTTCTTTTCTGCAAAGAAATGAAGGGTTTTAGAAATGTTTGGGTTAGGTTATTATAACATTGTTAGATGTCACCAATTCAAGCTCTCCGATAATTTTCTGAGCTGCCAGAAGTGACATCTCAATAGGTGAAACATATCATCATGAAGAAACTTTTTTTGCTAGGAATTCTCTGAAGTTTGTAAATAGTCTCATGAATTTAGACCAGAGGAAGCTAGTAACCCACTATGAAGAGGAAAGTCTCAGTCCATGGTGCTAGACACCCTGCAGGGCAGAGGCAAGACAAGCAGGTGATTGAAAGAAGCATTTGTGACCTCAGCCAGTTGAGGTTCAATTAATTTAAAACCACTTACTTCTGGTGATGGCGCTGTGGAGGAAGGACAGCAGATATCAGAGGTCTGGTCTGCTTGGAGACTGTCCTGGTCTGTGTTCATGTTCAAACGGCTCCCATCATGGTCTCAGATCAGCCATCAGCCAAAATTCATCCACTCCAGTCACTGCCATCTGATGTCGTTTCTGGCTGGCAAAGAATAAAAGGAAGAACTGATCGCTGTGTGCCAGGCCCTGTGCAAATGCCGAGATTATCCTCCATCTTTGCAGGAATTGTTTAGAGTATATGTTATCGCCCCCACTGTATAGATAGACAAGGAAACCGAGGGTCTAGATAAGCTGCCGCAAAGCAGTGACAATGGAATAAAATGAAAAAGATGACTCTTTATTATGATCGTCCATTGAAATGATGCCAGGAAAGCTACACACTTGTAAATTCTGACAACCCAGCCAAGTGGCCAGCACTTGAAATGAGGCCCAACTGTCCTGTCGCAACATTACAAAGAGGCATAAAAATGTTAACATTTTAGGATAAAAATCTTTCCCTCTCAATTAGAGAAAATGACAAAACTTAAAGAAAATTCTTTAAATAGAGAAAATTACTAAGAAATACTCAGCGCCAAGTTGACAATGCTTCCATAACATTTCGAATTTAGATCTGATTATGAGTTAGATTTCAAGGGGTGACGGATAGATTGAGACGCAGAAACAGTTGCTCCAGCCTACTCCTCAGCACTTAATTATAGCAAGAACCTTGCTTCCTGGGACGTATTGTTATAATAAATTGTAATTAGTGGTTTGAAGCGGAGACTTTTTTTTCCTTTAAAAAAAGTATGTGTATCAGAGTAGAAAGCTTTGTTAGAGCTGTACTATTTGAATTAGAAAAGAGTTACGGTAGCAAATTGGTTTTTCTTCTGGCAGCTGAGAAAAACTATCTGTCAGTCAAGACTGTGAGTCAAGAGCCTGGAATGTTATTCAAACAGCAGAGAATGAACCTGTAACACGCTCAGGTGTGGAGAGGCCCGTGGAGCCTCGGAAAATGTTCTGCGTTGCTTAATGCCTAATGCTAATTGATGGATCTCTGCTGATTGCTGTTGGTTCTAAAAGCTGCATTCAGATTAGGCTTCCACTGCCTCGGAAAATGTGGCAATTAAAAAGTGCTTTAATATAACGAGGATGGGCCCAGGAGCGGCATGGAGGTCTCTGTGAGCACATCCCAAATAAGGACAGATGTGGGGCCCTTCAGAGTGTGCATGGATGTTAAACAGAGGCTCAGAGCTTAGCCTGTGATTGTCTCATGGCAGAGCCCCTCTTCCCCTACCTGCCTCTACCACAACCTGCTTTCTCTCCCTCTCCATGGCCTTTCTCTCTCTTTTCTCGCTGCACTCCCATCACTGTCAGAGCCAGGTTCCAGTTCCAGCGACTAAAACTGCCCCCCGCTGTCATATCTGCAAAGCCCTGCACCAGCCAGCCATTTCTGGAACTACTGGAAATAGGAGTAAAGCAGAGGTGGTAGTGGCTGGAGGTTTTGATCACTCCCCCCTCACCTCCCATCTATGTCCCCAAAGGCTGACTTGTTTGGACTGCCTCAGTGGGGTGTTCTGCCCTCTGGCTTCTGATTAGCTCAGCCAGCAGGAGGTACCAGCATCAGATCACAGGGGAAGGGAGAGATGGAGACCTTATTCTTCTCCGCTGCACCCTGCTTGGCCTCACAGCAGCCCCCCAGGCAGACCCTGGGGGCGGGGAGCTCTGGCTCTCACTGGGTTCCAGTAACAGTTCCCTCTCCATGCTCTTCCAAGCTTAAAGGTTTAATGATTCCCTTCTGTTTCCCTAGGTGCTTCCATATGCTTTCCAGTCTCCTTAACCTCATTCTCCCTTCTGTAAATAGTCCCTTCTTTACATTTTCTTCAGCAAACTTTTTGGGCAGCCACGTGTCAGCTGCTGGGACCCTGACACTTGGCAGCAGGTCCTTTCTGAAGGAGGGATGAAGATGAGCATCAGACACTGAATGCTCAGGAGAGTCCCTTGTCCCCTGTGCAGTCAGGCTCCTGACCTCCCTCCTTCCACGCTCAGGTTCTGGTGAACTTTCTTTCATTTCTAGGTTAAATACATTTGGGGCCATGATCTTAGGTCAGCTAGGAGAAAATAATGGGACATAGGAGCTCTTGCTATTTTTTTTTTTTTCCTTCAGTAAATTTCTGGACTGTCAGTGGTGTTCAGCAGATCTTGGTTTTCTGGCCTCTTTTTCAATCCTTATCTCTGTTTCATTTTAATGCCAAAATTGCTCTACTGAAATTGCTTTTTTAAAGTCACCTAGTTCCAGGACATGGAATCCAGGCAAAACTGTCCTTAACACTGGGCTTTACTCTCCTTCCCTGTGCTCTGGAAAGCATATATCCTGATCCCTGATTCCAGGTTCACTGTGTGTGTGTGCATCTGTGTGCGTGCGTGTGTATTTGTGTGAACACGGGCGTGTGTGCACCATAAGTGAAGGTGTGCAAGCTGATGTACCATCTACAGGTTCATGGTCCTTCCACTGAATTCTTATTTATTTTGGCATACCATGAGGCCTGAGGGCAACTCATATATATGCAGACTCAGACAGACTCAGTCGAGGTGTTCCCTGGTGGAGTAGGGGTTGGGCACACTTCACACGTATCCCAAAGTCCTGAGGCTGGGGACGACAACCGAAAGGAACAAATAAATAAAAATAAAGTACTTCTTCCTTTTCCCTCTTCCTGCCTGCCTGCTTCTGCACTCCTTCATTCCTGCCTATGCTTTCCTTAAAAAAAAAAAAAAAAAAAAAAAAAGACTTAATTGACCTCTGTTTTAAGCAGAATAATGGTCCCCAAAGATGTGCAGATGCTGATTCCCAGAACCAATCAGAATGTTACATTATATGACAAAGGGTAATTATGGTCGATGGAATTAGGTTGCTTGTTAATGGAGAGTTTACAAATGATCCCAGGAGGCCTTATGTAATCAGAAGCATGCTTCAAAGAGGGTGACAACAGAGAAATTCAGAGTGATATGGTTTAAGAGGAATTCAACCTGCTATTGCTAACTTTAAAGATGGAAGAAGGGAACACAAGCCAAGGAAACTGTGTGGCCTCTGGAAGCTGGAAAGGGCATGGAAAGGGGCTCTCCCTTAGAACCTCCACAAGGGAATAGGCCCATTGATACCTTGATTTTGACCCAGTGAAAATTATATTAGACTTTCAACCTGTGGAACTGTGAGAGAATCAATATATACTGTTTCAAGCCACTAAACTTAAGATCATTTATTTCAGCAGCTTTGTAAAAAAAAGATACCAACTTCCTACAGCTCTATACACAGGATAGGAACTAGTATAAAAGCAAGAATCAAATGAGTCAGGAGTGGACTAGAAGTAGGATGGGCTAAAACCTACACAGCAGTGATACTCACCTTATCCAAAGGTTATGGTCAGAAAACTAGAGGGCAGACAGGATGAGGTCCTTAGACACTCATAGGTCAGGAGTTCAAGAACCTTACCCAGTGGAGTAGTGGTTAGATCTGCCACCTCTGGCCAAGCAGAGTCCACATACATCCAAGGACCTGGGTTCACTTCCCAGGGCCACTTCCCAGGTGAGTAACCAAGATGTATAATTAAAATGAAAATGTAATATAAATGCCATGAGTATTTTTTTTAAAAAAAGAATATTACCTGAATTATTACCTCCATTAACGGCCTATATTTGCAAATGGAGTCGGGGGTGAGTGTATAGGGATAGATACCTATTGAGGGAAGGCCATTCCTCAGGATGGATACGCCATAGTGCAGTCAGAACCCTGCTTCACTGGTAACATGTGCTGTGTCACCCCCTTCCCATCCTTTCCTCCTAGCTGTGACTGGCCACACAGGTTGGGCACATGGCTTAAGAACAATAGTTTGCAGGCTGTCGGTGACTCTGGTGTGATAGGATGTAGTGAGAACAACTCTTTTGTGAAGAGTGAAGACTCTTTTCCCCAATAATCTGAACTAAGGAAAATGAGGGAGTAGGACAGTGAGCTACAGGGGAAGGTGAGGCCATGGTAAACTGCAATATGCAAGCCAAAGAGGGAGTAGAATTAGAGAGCAGGAAGAGGTAGTTGGATGGACTCAAGAGGAAAACCAGAGACCACATACTCCGTGAGAGAGAGGGAGAACAACCAGTTTCTCAGCCGCCTCAAGACCCAAGGGCTCCCACTTCTCCTTACCACAACATCCAACTGCACCGTGATTTGCTCTTAAATTCCCATAAGATTGTTGTTTTCTCACCATGTACCAACTGTAGCCTAAGGGTTGCAAACCCTTTAACAGATCAATGTTGGATAGATCTCTGATCATCACAACAAAAACAAGCCTAACTAAAATATGCGTGGGCCCCCAAAACCATCAGTACACCTTACTTGGGACCTGGAGACCAACAGTGAACATAAAATGAAGACAGAAAGGAGGAAGTGGAGGGGGAGTGGGGGAGCGGTTCCTCAGCTACTATCCCTTGTATATATGCTCTTGTGCATGATTTCCAAAGTGTGACCTGCTCACCTCTGGCCTTTTCCCTTGGGATTGTGGCAATTCCACAAAGCCCAGTGCTTAAAGGATGCAGTATAATGGCATAATTTAGGGGAATGGGTCTGGAGTCAGCCTGCCTGGATCTGAATCCCAAATCTTTAAGTTACTGAATGTGAAGTCTTGAACAAGTTACGTAACCTCTCGCTTAAGTTCAGTTTTCTCATTTATAAATGGGTAAAACAGTAGTTTCTATGCAAAGGGTTCTTTTTAGTACTAAACAAACTAATCCATATAAATGGTTCAGGACAGTTGCTGCCATGTAATGAGGGATCAGTGTAGTGCACTGGAGTGTGTCCCCCACAGCATCGTACAAGTTCTAACCCTTGGTGTCTGGGAATGTGACCTTATTTGGAAATCATGTCAGTGTAATTAAGTTATGCAGTTTTTAGATGAGATTGTTCTGAATGTAGGGTGGACTCTAAATCCAATGAGTAAGGGCCCTGGTAAGAGACAGAGAATGAGCTTTAAGACATAGACATTATATGAGACACAAGGAAGAAGATCATGCAAAGTTGAAAGAAATTGAAGTGATGTGGCCTCAAGCCAGGACATGCCAGGAGCCATTAGATGCTGAAGGCGGCAGAGAAGTCCTCCTCCTCAAGCTTTTGAGAGATCATGGCACTGCTGGCACCTTGATGTTGGACTCCTGCCTCCAGAACTGTGAGAGAGTAAATTTCTGCTTTAAGCTACGGGATTTGTGGTCATTTGTTACAGGAGCTGGAGGACAGCAGTGCAATCAGTGTTTACTTTGCTGTTTTGAAAGGGAGCCACACGGACTGAGGAAAAATAAGGATAAAGATAAGGGTAATGTGCAGATGCACCTGGACATTGTGATTCCTTCATGTTCTATATGCACCTGTGAAAGAAGGATGAGCCAGCAGAAGGGACACAATCACAAAAATAGCCTTATTTTGATTCTTGAAGAAACAAGGAAAATGCCATGGAAAATATGGCAGAGTGGGTTGATGGACCCAATCCTTCCTCTGAGGCCAAATTAGAAGAACTGGACAAAACAAAGAAAATACATATTTGAAGGCATCAGAGAACTACCAAGATAGTAAGAAATTGCAGGTCCAAGGTCTGGGAGAGGAGGAAAGCGCAGAGATGAGCCAGGGGTCATAAGCTCAAGATGTTTGCTGATTGACGTTCTGGTTGGGAGACTGAGAAGCTGAAGTTTAGTAGATTCACTAACTTGAGGGGATTAAAATTGGACTTCAGATCCAAATAGAGGAAGATTCTACTAAGCCCTAAGGTTTTAGCTTAGGCTGCATCCTGGGAGTAAGACTGAATCAGAAATAAATATTCAGTATATGAACTGAAGCCATTTCAAATTATCTTAATCCCTAACTGGATTAAGATATTCTTGGATGGAGAATGACTCTAGCTGCCAGAAACAAAAGTAAATCCTCTCTGCAGGAAGATACCAACCTCCTGGCTTCAAATTACCACTATAATTTTTCACATACCATGCTTACTGTCTTAAAAAAAAAGTACCAGTATATGAAAGAACCAAGACCATATGACCAAAAGCAAGAGCAGCCATAGAAAGTATAAACAGGTCCACAGGAGATTCTGATAATTGAGCTCTCAGATATGGGATTTAAAATAATTACGCCTAATATGTTCAAGGATTTAAAAGATGATATTGAGTAATCCAAGCAGTCTAACAAAAATGGCAACTGCATAAATCCAAATCGTTCCACATATTCTTTAAAAAGTATACAGATAAACATTACAAATGGAACTGCATGCAAAATGTGCAGATGTTTTTAGGATACCTAGAAGGCAGGAATATATAAACTTTAAACAACCTGTTAGTAGAAAAATAAACACCAAATGCCAGCAGAGCCCTCTCTCTAACTCCCGCAGCTATCCTTCGTAGACAGCAGCTGGGGAGAGGGATCTTGAAAAGACAGTAGAAGAACACTGAGCCTAAGCTCATGCTGAAATCACCTCCAGGTTAAGAGAAATTCCGTCCCAAGTACAATATGGAAAATGGATTCTGCTAAGTCAAAGCATTGACTACATGGAAGGGACATAAAAGTACATGGAATTTGAAGTGGCAATGATGGAATGGCTTTGGGGAAGAAAAGGGTAACAGAATGATGTCCTTTGTAAACTGAATGATAGGAGGGAAGAAGCAAGAGGGAGAATTTTAGGATCCTGAAAGAGAGAAATTCAAGGGAAAATAGTCACCCACTTCATCACAAAAACAATCTTTAAAAAAAATTGCACTTGACTGCACTGACAGAAGAGGGTACTCTTGATATAGGAAGTTTGAAATAAATCTTCCCTGCTCCCTGCATTCACACCATAAGTACATGACTGCAGTCTTTAGATAGATTTTACATATATATATATATATATATAAAGATATTTATATGTATCTTTTACTGTAAGGTCACAGAAAAGTTCAAAGCACTTGAACTTATAAAGTTCCCTCCCAAACTAATGACAAAGCAAAAGACAAAGGAAATGGAAACACAAACCTTCAAACTGAATGAATGAAAAGCAAACTTTTGAGGATATGAAAACTACCTTTACTTTGTTTAAAAAAAGGAATAAAAGTGGGAAAAGTGCAGAAAAAGAAAGTTGATAAGATTCAGAAAGGAAATTAAAAAAGGACAAAATTATCTCAGAAAGAAGACTAACTCAAGATCACTAAGGAAGAATGGATTCTAATGAGCATTTAATAACTGGCTCAATGAATAAAGGTCAAAAAGCAACCAAGAAAATGAAAATGAGATACAGAAAGATGTAAAAGGAATCATAGACAAAGCAAATCCAACCTGATGATAGTCCCCAAAGAAGGGAAACAATAAAATAGAACCAATGTTAAAACTATAATCCAAACTATAAAATATTTTGGAAAAAAAAAAAGAGCGTGTTACACCCCTGTGCCTCAAACAGCCCAGGCTGCTAAGGTGTAGACCAGGTGAAGCCTTTTCTAGGACCTGAATTGTGAGGAGGAAGGGGCTGTTGGTTAAAAAAAAAAAGAAGTTGGGGGTCGGGGAATTCCCTGGTGGCCTAGTGTTTTAGTCAACTCTGGCACAGTCCACATACATTCCCAAGGTTCCTGGTTCAAGACGGTGGGGGTGGTGGAGTAGGGTAGGGGTAGGGGGAACAACACCCAACATAAACAGCTAACGTAAGTGCTTCTTTCTCTGTTCTCTTCCTGTCTAACTGCCTGTTCATCTTCATTTCTGCCTGTACCTTTCCTTCCTTTAAAATAATAAAATAGATTCAAAAAGAGGCCTGAATTTACATGTGGATAATCTCACTGGGTACTTAAGAAAATTCACCTAGAGGAACATACAGAGCAAGGCAGAAATACAAGTCATTTACAGACAATGCAAGGGAAAAAAAGTGTTAACCAAAAAGTCTATATCTAGTCAAGCTGCCCTTCAGGTATCAAGGCTATAGAAAAACAACTTCAACTAGTAGGACAGCTCTAATCAAAATGACAATTGCAAGTGTCCGTGAGGATGCAGAGCTGTCGGAACCTTCAGACACTGCTTGGTGGAAATGTAAAAATGTTTCAGCAGGTCCTCAAAAAGTTTAAATGTAGTGACCATGTGACCTTGGTACCAATCCAAGAGAAAAAATATGTCTACACAAAACTTTGTTCATGAATTTCATAACTGAATGATTCATAACAGACAAAATGTGAAAACAACCCAAATTTCTATCAACAGATGATGGCGATGTTTCCATATAATCAAATATTTGGCAATAAAGAAATTCTGATTCTTTTTACAACTTGGATGAACCTTGAAAGCATTATGTTAAGTGAGAGAAGCTGAAGACAAAAGACTACATATTGTATGAGTTCACTTATTTGCAATTTCCAGAATGAGCAAATCTATAGAGACAAAAAAAAAAAAATAGATTCATGGTTGTCTAGGATTGGAAGGGTTTAAAGGAAATGGAGAATGATTGATAATGAGCATGAGATTTGGGAGGATGAAAATATTTCAAAATTGACTGTGACCATGGTTGAGCAACTACTAAAGACCTTTGAAATACACACTTTAAATGGGTGAATTATAGGATATGTGAATTATATTTCAACAAAACTGTTCTAAAACCAAACATGAAAAGAGAAATTGACAAATAAAAATATAGGTTAAAAGCAATTATAGTATAATTGTTTAATCATGCATACACAGTGCATTTTCTGTGGAGCATTCAAAATAATAGTTTACCAATACCGGAGTTACTAATACCTGCTCGTGTAGCTTTAATAGAGCTTCCGCTGTGTGGTATAAAGGCTGAGCTTTTAGCTCCAGAGTCTGATACCAGTTTACTCTGGGGAAAATCACTGCTTCTCTGGATTTCAATTTGTTCACTTATAAGAAGGAAAGATACTGTGATCATTAAGAAGCTTATGCTCTGACATTCCATGAAGACCTGGAAATCTCCCTTGATGTGATGCTGCGGCTGTGTTCTGACGCTGACAAAAGTTCCCTCGGTAGTGAGAACTCCATGCGTCAGCGCAGACATCTGAATGGTAACTGGGCAAAGGGAGAGGACAGCACACTCATTTTACTCCCTGGAAGTCACTGAAAACTGGACTTACGTTCATTTCTGTTTTTAAGGAATGTATTTTGTCTTCTATAAGTATTGCCTTCCCTGCCCCCCAAATGTAAGCAGCTTCCATCTGAGGTACATAAAGAAATGACAGGACTTGCTGCTTTGGTTTTGATTCTGACCAAAGGGGAAATAGGGTGGATAGATGGAAATTAAAAAAAAAAAAAACACAAAAAAAAACAGAAGATTGGCATTATTTCATTTATTCAGTCAAATGAATATGCAATTTGAATCTTGGTTCATCTAATTAATAGATGGGCCTGCTCAGTTACCTTTTGAGCCTCAGTTTTCTCATCTGTAAAATGAAGACAAGATGCTTTATCCTACCCAGTTGTTATAAGAATTAGAGATAATGGTAGCTGTTATCTTTTCCAATCAGTAGGTACAGGAATCACTTTTACAGCTAGTCACTGTTCAAACACATAACACTGAGGAACACCCTAGGGAGCAGGGAAAACGGATTGATTGCTAGAAATTTAATCCGTTTAATCAGGTGACAGAGTCATCCTTTTAAGTCCTTTCTATTTCCCAGCTTTTATTGTTTGACTCCCTGTCATCTTCCTGATAGACTTAGCCTCTCCACTGTAGCCCATCCCTAGCACCACCAGTTCTCTTGGCTGAGTATTCCTCCATTGCTTCAGACTTTTCCTTTTAAGACAAGGTTTCCAGATTCCCCACCATCCTGGATGTTAGCTTGGTGACAGCCACTGTGATTTGTTGTTGGGACCAATGGTCTAAATATGGTCTGATTAACCCAAAAATCATTGAGGCTTTTCCATCTAATGGAGCCTGGAGGGTCATTAGCTTGTTCAGCAGCCTGGTCATATCCTTATCTCCTGTTGGATTTGCATTCAACTGAAACCTGCAGAGGTTTCCAAATGGATGTTTTTCAGGGTCAGATCCTTGGTTCTCATTATCCTACACTGGTACGTATGTTTTAACTGGGTGTGTATACACACTGACTTTTTACTCCATTTTCAGATGAGGAAACAGAGGTTAAGTAGCTTATGTAAGTATAAACAAATATATATATATATGTATTTTTTCTTTAAAAAAGCATTTCATTTTTATTTTAGTTGTACATCTTGGTTGTTTCCTGTGGCCCTCAGATGCAAACCCCAGTCCTTGGGATATATGGGACTGCATTCAGCCAGAGGCAGCTGACCTAACTGCTACTCTGCCAGAGGCTGCCATAAATATATATTTCTTAACATATATCTATGTTCATTTCCATGAAGGGATTCAGAAAAAATTACATACAGCATTTGAATAATTTCTAACAACATAGTTATATCTAACTTCTATAAGCCATCACTTTGTATCCTAGTTTCAGATGAGGAGACATGTTAAATTGCTTTTGTAGATTTTCACAGCACATTGAGCTGGGTCTAAGCACGCACTCTTAGCTATGCCTTATTCTGCCTCCTGACACGGCACCAGACACGCACTCAGCGGCACTTATTGCATTGCTGGGGAGTCACTGAACGACAGGTCTTAGGTCACAGTCTCCGTGACCCCCAGGGTCCCTAATCTGTAAGGTGACTTGGCTAGATCATTTCTCATCTTTCTCTCAGCCACAAGATTCCGCATAAATCCACCAAGACTCGAAACAAAGTGTAAAGGAGAAGTTTAAGATTTTCTTTCCCAGGGAATCAGCTTACATTTGAATTCAGATGCAGAAACTCAAATTTGTCCCTATTGAATTTCATCTTATCAAGTTTGTTGTGGTGGTAAGAGCTTCTGGGATCGATATCCCACACTTGCAGTCACATTGTTATCCTTCCCACAAGGCAGCAGCATCTGCAAGCTGTTACACAATCCTTTCAGCCTTCACCCAACTCACTGGGCACACAAGGCAGCCCACACTGGCCTGCAGCTTCCTTGCACAACCACTGGGAGTATCTAGGATGACGAGCCCGGGTGGAGTAGCGGTTCCGCACAGTTCACATACATCCAGAGGTATCCTGGGTTCGCATGCCTGGACTGGCAGGATCAACCACCATGAACAACTACATAAAATAAAGTGTTTCTTCCTCTTCTTGCCACCTGCCTGCCTCTTCTCACCTTCATTCCTGCCTACACCTTTCCTTAAGAAAAAAACGTGTGTAGGACCCAAGGACAACTTTGCACACTGCTATTTCCATAAACTGCTTCAAGATGGACTCCAAAATGTTATTTCCTTGAATAACCACTTATGGTACAGACCAAGATGAACCATGTCTATAGTCTCTGGGTTAGGCCAGCTTTAGAAAAATTAATGAGCAGATGGAAAAGGGAATTCAAATCTGCCTGACAACTGGTCTACTCCCGAAAGAATCAACATGGCTTCAGAAGTGCTTTCAAGTTGACTTCGAGCAACGTCAGACTTCGTTATATGCCCATTTCTATTCAGTTAATAAGTTAGCATTCCAGAAAGACTGCCCCTTTGGGGACCATGACACTTCTGAGGAAAACCATATAAGGATTTAAATGTATGATCTCCTTTCAGAAGGAGACCCATTATCAAGGAAATCCCATTCCTTTCATAGGAGTCTCATAAATATTAAACAGTCTGATGTAATTGTTTCCCAGCAATTCTATAAAACTACTGGTTTCAAGACTCCAGCACATGTCTGCCTGCCTGCCTGCCTGTCTCTCTCTCTGTCTGTCTCTCTGTCTCTCTGTCTCCAGAATACCCACACACGTGTCTCGTGGGCACTCTTCTTGCCTCACTCAATCTAGAGTGTGCCCATACCACCCCTGAGCCGGTGCCTTCCTTTTCTAATAGACCTTTCTATTCTTTTCTATTCTGATTCCTTGAATTCTTTCTCATGAGGAGAAGAACTTGATGACTTGAGCTGAGGTTCCTTCCTGTGCAGCCTTTGCAAAGACACTTCCCCAGCCTCCCATCACAAGAGTGTGACCCTGAGCAAATCCCTCGGCTCGCTGCAGTCAGTGGGGTCAGCATCCAGGGCTGCCTGTGCTCTCCTAGGCAGGCGTGCCCTTAAGAGATGCTGAGAACTTCGCTCACACTCTGCTTCACTCGCTTTTTCCCTTCTAGGTTCAATCCGTAGGAGCTCTAGGGGCCACTTTCCCTTCCTTGCTAAGCCGCTTCTCTCTTTGGTTAAGGTCAAAAGTTTTACTTTTGGTAACAAAAATATCACTGGTCTCTTATTCCTGTTCTTTCCTCTAACCCCTAAACCTAAGCAGGAATTGTATCCTTTCTCAATCAACACACAGGCCCTGGCTGCATGCAAAAGAATTATCTTCCATGCACCCTGGTGACCTAGCGGTTTAGTCCAACAGAAGCAGTTCACATACATTCCAAAGCCCCTGGTGCAAGACCTGGAACTCCGGGAAACAGCCAGGATGAACAGCTAAATAAAATAAGATACTTCTTCCTCCTTCTTCTTCCTGCCTACTCACCTTCATTCCTGCCTGCACATCTCCTTTAAAAACAATTCTTTTCATCATACGAATCTGTTTTTAAATGGCAATGCCCTGTCTCTGGAATATAAACATAGACCAAGCTGGTGCAGCATTTTACTGGTAGAAAAACTCTGACACTATTTTGGGAAACTCTGGGGGAAATCTCATTTTTTTAGAGCAATTTTTCTTTCTCACTGGCAGCAGATAGGATGAATAGAACAATAATCTTTTTCTTTAGCAAGGATACGATTGAAATATTCCTTGCCAGACCTTGTATTGTGTATCTGCAACAGGAAAAGTTGATGCAATTTTGTAAATTTCCAGTTAATTTTTGCTCTTTAGAAATTATGCTTGCTTGTTGAAAAACATTTATCGTCAAGACTTGGGGGAAGCATTCTTCTCTGTGTCCCATATGAGGGAATAATATTGTGATTAGGTGGCCCTGTTAACCCAGAATTTCTGCCCTAAAGAAATAGAAATAAGCCGGGATTTCTTACTACCAGGAAAGGTGGCAGAGATGCAGCCTCAGGTATCATCCTCTCTGTGGTTTTGGTCCAAAAGACAAGTAAACTGGGCCTGATCTGGGACACTTGGTCAAGGGTAGACTCACATTCAAATAGCTGTACATTCAGACATTATAACCAGATAATGTATGAATTTTGCAGGACTTGCCTTTTATGGGCATTGAAACAAGGAAACTCTTTGTCTCTCTCAGAGAATCTTGAATTTCTTTTGTCTTGTGCTATTAAAGAATGAGGGTCTGACCTGGATCAAGAAAAGCAACCCCAATGTTGGTGGATTCTAAAATAAACACCATGAGTTCCAAAGTCTTAGCCAGGGTCACCCAGCACACAGGTCCAGTCCTGACTCTTAAATCCAGTTCTTTCCACTTGGACCCAAGGGGAAGCCTTTCTTCTGGTGAAGAACAGGCAGATGCCACCCAGGACAGAGTTTCTAGATGTGTTACTGGACCCAGGTCCACTCCTCACTGCTTCTAAAAGTCGATATTTGAGAGAATAGACGTTGGTAGAGGGAAAGTAGGTTTATTATTGAGAGGTGCCAATCAGGAAGTGGGAGACCTGCTCTGTCTCAGCTCTAGTTCACTGACTGAAGTGATTACAGAGACTATATAGACAGAGTGTATGTGCCCGAGGACAGGAATTCTGCAATTGATGACCTCAGATAGTGTGGCACTGATAGGGGGTCTGTAGCTTATCAGGTGGATCACAAGTCTTGATTCCATGGAAGAAAACAGGTCCAACCCATTATCTGTAACTATAGTATATGCTAATTAAATGTCATAGCTGCCTCAGTTTTCAGGATGGCTAGGTTGACCAGACCCATATTTATCACCTAGTTATGCATGGACCCACACTGTGCTCATATTTCTTTACTAGCCTGGGAATCCAGCTTCAAGGGCACTAGGGAAGGAAGAATGAAGGTAAACGAGAAAGATATTTCTGCCAAATACGATAACTTGGAGCACAATGGGGTTTTTTTACTTTGGACAGACAGTCTGTCTCTTTGGACAGCTGTGACCAACTGCTGCTTAGAAAATACTTCCATTTACCATCATGTTCTGAGAAGCTTAGTGTTCAAAGGAAAAGTTCCCCCATTTGTCTGAGATTCTTCAGAGGTGGGACAAATTAAACTAACAGTAGGCATGATTAGTATGCGAAAAGCCCAAATTTAATAATATACATATGGAGAATTTACCTGGTAGTAAATTCTGAGGCAGCTGGGGTGAACCAATGGTTTATTTTCTGAGCTGAGACCTGGAAAAGGGGACCTGGAGTTTTGACAGAGAAGGAAGTCTCCATGTGGAAAGAAAGGATGACTTGTATTTACTCTAAAAGTAAAGATAAATAACGTCCCTTTCTGTAGTCTTCTCGGGATGCCCTAATCCAAAAGACCATTTCTGGTAGCTTGACAGTTGGAGAAGGGTGGGGGCCCAGGGAGTGGCAGATAGCTTCTTTTTTAAAAAAAATGTTTGTTTTTAGTAATTATTCTACACATTAAAATAATTTCCTATGTATAGGTTCCCCATTTCTTAGCTATGTTTCAACACACCGTGCCCTCCACCAAATCACCAAGCGTTCTTTCCCGTTGTCCAGTGGGCTCCATCACCATTTGCCCCCCCACCCCCACCCCATTCAGTTTTGGTGACCTCAGTTCTGTTGCAAATGTTTCAGGGTTGGTTATACTTCATCCATTCCTTTGTTTTGTCTATTCACAATCCAAAGTAACCAACAAGATCAAAGCGACATGCCAGAAGTTAAAATTTTAGGAGATTTATTGAGCCGGTGACCATAAGGGGTAAAAATGGACCCAAATCATACGGCCCTGAGCTCACATAGCACAGGGTTTTTACAGAGATTTATTTTCTGGGTGGTTTTGTACATAATTGCTGACCGTTAGAACAATGGACCATTGGAACAATTTATGGCTGGGGTCACAGGGCTTTGGTATTTCTTAATACATGCCTCAGGGCTTTGTGGCTTAGGGTGGGGGTACCAAGTATGCAGTTTTTCCAGTTCCCTGTTTCACTGTGAGTGAGGTCATCTGGTATCTATCTTTCTTCTTTTGACTTATTCCACTTAGCATAATTCCCTCTAGTTCCATCCCTGTTTATTCAAATGACAGAATTTCATCTCTTCTAAGGGCTGTGTAGTATTCCATTGTATATACATACCACATCTTCTTTGTCCATTCCAGATAGCTTCTTTGATTAAGGGAAGGACCACAGGTTTAGAAGAATAGCTTCTCTTTTGCCTCCAGGACTGTCCTCCACTGTCCTTGGCTCTTCTTGTCAGAGTGGGGCATACACCAGAGCCCAGGTCTGAGAGCTGGTATAGCCTACAGCAGCCTGAGATGATCCTGTTCCAACAGAGTGAACTGATGTGACAGTAGTTATTCTGCTGTCTCCTCAACTTGATTCTTTTCTAATGTTGATTGATTTTTCAACTCTGGATCTCTCTCCAGCTATCTTCCTCTTGCATGCTTTAGTGAACCCTCTGGGGAAGGTCTGCTTTCAGACACCCACGGCTGTCCATCCCTTGTCCCTGATCCACCACGGAGATGTCTTGCCCACTCCCAGCTCTGAACACAGTACAGGAATTCCCACTATGAGGGGGTCAAAGGAAAAAATTTCCCATTTCTCTGAGGTTCCTCACAGGCTGGATGAATGAACAAATTAACATTAGGTGTGATTAGTAAGAGAAAAGCCCAGATTTAACAATAACATACATATGGAGAATTTACATGGTGGTGCATTCTGAAATTTTTGGGAGCACACACATATTTGAGCTGAGGCGTGGATATCTCAGGGAAGAGAGGGGGGCTCCACGTGGCAAGGAGGAATCACTCATCCTTACTCTTACTCTGAAAGTAAAGTAGAATAGCTCCCTTTTCTGCATTCTTCTAGAGAATAGGGGTAAGAGACCACTTATTGATTAGGAGAAATGTGGAGGCCCAGGGAGTGGCAGATGTCTCCTTTGATTAAGGGAAGGGCTGAATTTTTAGAAGGATGGGAGCTTCTCCTTTGCTTCTCAGGCTGTCCTTTGCTGTCCTTGGTTCTTTATGTCAGAGTGCGACATTTACAGGAGAACAATTCTGAGAGATTTGAATAATTCTGAGACAACGGGAGTGTCATGTTTTTTAGTCCCAAGACCACTAAATGTGCTTGGTTAAGAGGTTCCCAAATGAAGCACCCAGAAGCCTGTCCACCCAGAAACCCTGTGGATACCTTGGCAGCTGTCCATCCTCAGACCCTTGGACCAAAGTTCAGGAACCCAGCCGTCTAACTGCAGCTGGCAGCCTCTCTCTGGTGACAGTGGGACAAGGAGAGGAGTGCTGTTTCAGGAGGAAATAACAGGTGGTCCTAACTGGTTGTCATTGGTGTTCCAGATTTGCATGACTATTACCTAGATCCAAGAACAAGTTGCTTCCTCTGCTTGATCTGAGAGAGACTGAATATACGAAAGGACAATGACCAGACCGTATAGACAATGGAAGACTGACCCACATCCTCTGTAGTGACCAACCCTGAAGGATGAATGAGCACTTGGACAGCAATGCGGCTCTTCCCCCTACCGCACCCCCTTTTTGAAATCACCCCCTCTCAACTCAGGACCAGAGAAAGCCAAATTTGCTCCCCCAAACCAATCCCAGAGGATCCCCACTAGCAGCCCACCCCCAGCTCCCCCAAGCCAACAGCCTCCAATTAGAGCACACCTGAAGCCTTCCCTTTTTTCCACTAGAAAGCTTTCCTAGTCCCCTGACTGCCTTTGAGTCGCTGCCAAATGCAAGTAAGTGATGGTGGCTGACAAACTCCCTTGCCATAGCAGCTCTGAATAAATAGCCTCTGCCTGTTCTCATTCGGAAGTCTTTGTTTATTTCCACACTGGGCTAGTCATCGCAGCTCTTCAGCTCCTCAAAGGGAAAATATCCTTGGTAATGGAAAGGGAGTGATGTTACATGATGGGCTCTACTTCCTTTTAAAGAATGCAATAAAACAGCCGCAGAGGAGCAGAAAAGCATCTTTTTTCTTAGTGTCTCGGCATCACCCACACAGATGTTAAAGGAAGTGGCCACCCTGGGGCTGGGGTGCCGCTGTGAATGGAAAGCACTAGAAGTTCTGGGAGAGAATAAAACTGAGTCCCTGAGATCTCTGCTCTTTTTGTACTTCTGGGTGAAATCCTCCCCCGCCTCCTGTGACCTCATCTTTCTCTCTCTTTTTAAAATTGTTTTAGTATTTCATTTGTTTACATTTGATATGCATTTTAGGTTATTCAGTGCCACCCCAATCTGGGTGTATTTCACACCACAACAACCACCAGGGGTCTTTTTCTTCTTGGATACCTTTCTTCCGGAATAGGATTCACACCCACTGATAGCTCTTTAGTCCCTCTGGAACCTCTGATTAGCAACAATTAAAAAAAGGTCTTCCAGTAACTTGACACTTTTTGAAATGCTAATTGATGCTAAGCAGCGCTATCAGGCTGCTCACACCTACTCAGTCCCTGCCTCAGGCCTTTTTGCATATTTGAATCAATTTGTTTCTAAATCAAGTAAGTGCGAGATATGCAAATAGAGTGCTCCCACCCCCCAACCACCCCCAACTGAAACAGGGACCTATGGGGCCCCGGAAAATCCCTACAGCACCCCTGGGTTGACAGTATTTTAGCTTTGCCTCAGGTGGAATGCTCAGATCATCCTGGGAGTGACCATCATTAGAACTTTATTCAAGTATTTGCATAAACTGATTGATAAAGCTTGGTCAAGTCTGTTGCTTAAGCAATGAAATGGTTTAAAATGAAACCTAAGTATATAGTCACTGAAAGAATGTACAGATGATGTTAGATACAGAAGTGACGTCCACAGGGCAAGAACACTTTAATTGACAGACAGAAACCACGACAATGTAGCAATTATTTAGTCAAGCCAATATCTGATATCGCAGTCTGATCCTACTCATACCTGATTAGTTTCTTTAGAGCAGCAAATGACCCTTAGGCTTATTAGACAAGGGTCCCATAAGAGTTTAAAAGGGCATCAGCAAAAGCATATTTTGGCTTAGTTTTGAATACTTTTAAACACTTTCAAAGCTTGTGCCCAAAGCCAGGCAGAGTATGCCACTCCCAAATATGCCTCTTTGGCATTAGGCTTATTTTGAAATGATAATTTTTGAGGAAAAGCAGACACAGGAGAATCAATGAAAACAAAATTCCCTGTTGTAAGGGAAATTTACATTTATAAGGGAAAGCTCCATTTGTAAAGGTGTCTTCCTTTCTACAGCAGGAAGGATGACTCAAAGTCACAAGAAATTTATCAGTAGTCTGACTCAAATCTGCGTAACAACTGTACCCAGGTTTCCTGTGTTTTTGCCTATAACTGCCTTCATCATCCACCACAATCTTCCTTGGTCTTTAGCTGAAGATGATATTTATGGTGATGACTTGAGCCGTTTTCGGGAGTTTTACTCAGCTCTCCTGGATATCTCCCATGTACACAAGAGCTATACATGTTATTAAACTTCTGTTTATTTTGTGCTGTCATTCTGCCTTTTATTACATGGATGCCTCAGCTACAGAACATAGAAAGGTAGAGGAAAAATTACTTTTCCTCTCCTAAATCCTGTCAACCAAGAAATAGGCTGTACTATAATCAGCAAAGATGCTATTAGGAACCATGATTCGGGTGGACCACCAAGGGGCATTCCCAGGTTGTCTGTCCCATCAGCATCAGGACAGAGATGAGTTTTGAAGGAGAAGGTGGGGGGGATGGACTGAGGTTAGATCATTTGTGGTGAAACTTCTGGAATGCTTCTGTTAGTGTGAGTGTCTTGGGGTCTCACTTCAGGGCTCCTGATGCTACAAAGTAGCCAACAAGATCAGAGAGACATACCAGAACCAGAGATAATTTCAGAGGAGCTTTACTTAGCCGGCAGCTGTAGGGGCAAAAATGGACCCAAATCATATGGCCCCTGAACCCAAATAATGCAAGGAATTTATAGTTTAGCTTGTTTTCCAGGTGTATCAGGGTATACGCATAAGCTGTTTAACAAGTGAAGTGGTTTACAGAAGTAGAGATCACACCCTAAGTAGAGGTCACACCCTAAATGTCTTAAGCTATCCTGTTTGACATTTAACTTCTTCCTAGATCTCAGCAGATTCACAGAAAGCCCTCCAGCCAAGGTCTTACTGGGTGGGTCTGAAGTTCCTATTTCACTGCCAGAGGGTTATCTAGAAAGTGGGGACCCCAGAGCTTTGTGGTTTACAAGAGTAACCCAGCAAAAAGGAGGTTTCTCTAGTTCCTTGTTTCACTGACTGTCCAAAAAAAGATTCTGTCAGACCCACAGGTGGGGAACACAGAAAGTAGCACAGCCAGTAGTGAGCAAAAACAGGTGAGATTTATTGAAGGTAGTACACACTTTAAGAGTTAGGGTAAGGGTGGGCCATATTCCACAACAGGAATGGCCACGAGGAGCTTGGGCTGAGGCTTTTAGAGTCTGGCAGCCCTTACCCCTATCCTGGGGTGTCCTGGGGTGTCTTGTGGTGTCCTGGGGTGGCCTGGGGTGGGACAAGGGTTTTGATTGGTCTCTTGGTGGTTCGCCTTTTAAACTGATTGGAGGACTTTAGATTGGTGCCATTTCACCATCTGCTGCTTTTTGATTGGAGGACTGCCTCTGTCCTCCCCAGGCCTTAGGACCAACTCACTACCTAACACTTCTTTTTGCCTGTCTCTGTGTTACTGAATGCAATGAGTCCGCTCTCTTGGTGAGTATAGGTCAAAAGACATAGACCAAAGTTCCTTTAAACAAAGAAAGACTTATGATAACAAACAAGGAGATTGCAAGGTAACCCTTAACACTGCCTCCTCAAGTGCTCAGTTCAGGGAGGCTTTTTTGCAGCTCCACTGAAAGAGGGTGATTGGTCATTGGATTGCTGGGGAAGATTCTAAGTCCACTGCCTGCCTCCTGCCTGTTCATATGGTCTTATATATGGCATGTTTAAATAATGACTGTGAAACTCCTCCTCTGGGTGGTGGTTTCAGTATTAAAATGAAGCAGAGGCCAAGTCCTGGTGGCCTAGCAGATAAGGCCACTGGATGTAGTCCACATATATCCCAAGGACTCACATTTAAGACAGGACTGAGGGAACAACCAAGATAAACAATAAAAATAAAAATAAATTAAATGCTTTCTCCTCTCCCTTCCTACCTGCCTGCCTATTTACCTTCATTCTTATCTGTACCTTTCCTTTATTAATAAGTAAATAAATAACATGAAACAAGGTCACCTTTAGGTCAGTCATAACTTCCCCTGAGGCATTTTTCTATTGTCCAGAGCAGTTAGCTAGGGAATTAAGGGAGATTTGATTTTAAATGGGGATTCCATCAGATTTTGGTGGGCAAAAACTTTCCAGCAGAACATTGTAGTATGGGGTCTGCTGTCACCATCAGCCAGTAATCTCTTGTCTTTTTTTGTTGTCACCAAATGGTTAAATCAGACTAATTTTCACCTAGAAGTCTCAACAGGACAGCTTAGAGGCAGTTTAACTAAAAACTGGGTCCACAGTCCCCAAACCCCAGAGCAGCCCTCTGACCTCCACACGTATGTTCTTGTCCAGGAAGGTTTCCTTGCGGTTGATTTTGTCCTCCAACAGCAGAGACCAGAAATTTCTCTCTGCTGGACCATCTTGTCCCCAAGCCCCAGTTTGGGCAGTACTTCTCACCAAGGTGAGACTCCTTGGAACCCTCTTCTCAGCTAGGCCTTGACTTTGGCTTTCCAAGTGCAAACTTCCATGTCTCCAGTTTCAGTATGATTTCACTAAGTCAGTTGAAAAAGATTCCCTGCCCTTGATAGCTGATCAAGTTCTTCACCCCCATTGTTTAGATAGAACCTTTCTACCCTTAAGGTGTCCTCTTAGTAATTTTCCATCCAATAACCCCTCATCCTGCTCCTTCACTATATATCCCCAATATCTTTACTGAATTCAGAATTGAGTCCAATCTCTCCCTCATATTGCAATAATATTGAATAAAGTCTTCCTTACCAATTCAACAAGTATTAGAATAATTTTTCCTTTAACATATCACAGAGCATCACTCCTTCCAAGACTTGGCACTGCTGAAGAGCAGATAGTAACATCGCCCAGCAGGCACACCAGGATGGAGAATGATGGAGCCATTGCCTTTGACCGGCAGTTTTCTCCCTCATCTCCTTTTGGTAGTTCAAGCCCCCTTTCTTGGACATATGATGGGCAAAGGATTCAGGCCTGAGCCATTCCCTGGACAGAGGTTAGTCTACACATACCAGGCCTGGTACAGTGGCAGAAATAAATTCTCCTTTATTGAGGTCTACAGGAAGATGATAGTTGGAGATTTGTCTTCACGTATCACTCTCTCCCTCGATGGGGAAAGCCCTCTTAAGGCTGGGTATAATGAAGCTAAGATGCAGAAGGTAGTTGACCAGTTTCCAGTTGGCCTCTGTTCCTCTCACAGCCAGGATATTCCCTTTAGGCTTGAGTTGAGATTTCTGTCACTAGCAGTGAAGCCCTGAATACTGTGTGGCTATGGGACAGTTAACCCATTACATGTTCCCAGAACAACCCTCTCACACTCACCCATAAGCTCCAGAAGCATCGCCCATGCATGTTGCCATACTCTCTCTGGGATGACACTCACATTGGAACTATCCAAGCTGGCCTACCTTTCCTTTTCTCTTTAGAGTTGCTCTCCAAAACCTGTCATAACAATACATTAGGACAATGTTGTTGATTTTTTTCAAATTTGAGCAAGGAACAGACCCCATTCAAAGGGAAAAAATGTATCAGACCCCCTGTGTGAAATTAAATTATTTTTATACTAAGTGCAAACATATAACATATGCTCATGGCTATATAAAACCAAAATAAATTTTCAACTATAAAACCAACACAATTCAAATTAAAAACAATAATTTAATGACAGATTATATTTTGCTAAAGCCACATTACTGACACTGCATTTATTATTAGAAAATGTTCTCTATTTAATGGGCTCTGAATTTTCACAGGGAATAAATGGGGGGGAAAACCTTGGGCCAATTTCTGTTTCCTACTGTCCTAACATTTCCATTTCATTGTTAGCTTCCTTAAGGAGGCAAGCACTTCTGGTTTTGAAGGGAAGGTGACCTCCAGGTTTCCCTCTGTGGTTGTGAGAGCCCAGTTTGGCAACTATAGATGGTGAGAGGTTTGGGTGTCCCTGTTCAGATTCCTTGTCTTGAGGAGAATAGATGGGCCCAGGAGGCACGTGGACCTGGATTCATGAAGTACCTTCTTCTCTAAGTTCTGGTTGCAGGCAGTCAGATGTAAATGCCCCTTTCACAGAGACAATTTTCTCAAATCATTTGGAGAGCAATGGAATTCTTGTGAAATTAAACACTCGGTATTTGGAAGGAATAATGGAAGAATGTAAACAGTGTAGAAAAAGTAATATGGAATAATGTGAAGGAGAACAGTGGTTATTTTCTGGGAACATTTACAAAAAGGCATATTGGAGAGAAACTGATTCTGGGGTGCTGGGTAGGGAAGCTGGGTGCAGAGAGGGGATACTCCAGCACCTGATTCGCATTCTTGACTCATCTGTCTCCAGCCTCAAGAATTCCCAGAATCCTTAGCTCACAGATCCTAGAAGCAGAATTGCTGGATCAGATGGTAGTTTTATTTCTAACATTTTGTGGAACCTCTGCACAGTTTTCCAAAGTAGTTTCACCAATTTACATTCCCAATAACAGTATACAACAAATAAATGTCAAGGGAAAAATAAACATATGCAAGAAACTAATTTTCAAGGAAAACAGATGGAGGAAGAAAGTGCAAATTAAATTATTTATAACTAACTGTACTTATAGACTTTATATGGTCTTGATACGAACAAACTTTTTTTCTGGAAATTTGTATATACTTAATATTTAGTATATTCTTTTGTTTTTTGCATTGTTCTTGTAATTTTTTAAAGGAAAGGACAGGCAGGAATGAAAGTGAATAGGCAGGCAGGAAGAGAGAAGAGGAAGAACCATTTGTTTATTCTTCATCTTTGTTGTTTCCCCCAGTGCCAAGTCTCAAACCTGGGTCTTGAGATGTATGTGAACTATATCCAGTGGCCTTATCTACTAGGCCACCAGGACATGCCTATAATATTTTTTGCATTAATGTTTCATTAGTTTATAATATTACATACAAACTATGCTTTCAAAAAGTGTGTGACATTTTATGAAACAATTCGAAATTTAAACATAAGATATCTAATATTCCATTTTATTTTAGATATAATACTGGCATTATTATGTTTTTAAGTCCTGATTTTTTTAGAGAAGCACATTGATAGGACAGCAGGGGAAAGGTGGCTCAATTGGCCTTGATTTGATCATTGTTGAACCTGAGTATTAGATAGATGAGAGTTTATTATGCTATTATCTTTGCTTTTAAATATGTTTGAACATTTCTACAATGAATAGTCATTTGTTAAAAGAGGAAAGCAATAATAAAAAGTCACTCTTCTATCACCACATTTAGTGATAGCTCTGCTGAATATGAATTATAAAACAAATTACTTTTTCCTTGTAATCGTGAAGGATTTTTTCCATTGATTCCCTCTAACTCCAAGAAGGTTAGTTTCTGAGAGTTCAGTGCTTTTCTGAGTCCTCAGTTTGGGTTGTAACCTATTTTTTCTCCTTTTCTGTAAGTTTTTAAGAGCTCCCTTTTATGACTTTCATTCTATAATTTCTCAATCAAATGACTTGGTGTACGTCTTTTGTTTCTTCATTTATTGAATTGAGAATTCAAAGGGCCCTTTCAATCTAGAATCTCTCACTTGAGAAATAGTGTTTTTCTTTGATAATTTCCTTTGCTCATTCTTTCTGAAATGTCTATTACTTGGATATAGAATGGATGGATTTTTTATGAGGATTATATTAAATTTGTAGATAAAACTAGGGAGAATTGTCACCTTTTATAGGGTAGATTTTTTCTATCTTGAACAGGACATCTTTCCAGTTATTCAATTTTCCTTTTCCTTTTGTCAATATAAAATTTTTCTTCAGGGGAGTCCTGGTGGAGTAGTGGTTTTGTCAGCCAACTTCAGTCAAGAGCATAGTTCACATGCATGCCAAGGACCTGGGTAAGTATCCCGAGGCTGGGGAAACAGCCAGGATAAGCAATTAAATTAAATAAAGTGCTTCTTTCTCCTCTCTGTCCTCCTGCCTGCCTGTCTCTGCTCACCTTTATTCCTGCCAGCACCTTTCCTTTTGAAAAATTTTTTTCCTTCATACTGTATGTTTTTAATAATCTTATCCCTAGCAATTTTTAATTTTTGTATCATTTTGAAATAAAATTGCTTATTGTTATATTTGGAACTAGTTATTGTTGTATGTAGAAAAGCTTTTGACTTCACTTATTAATTTTTAATCAGTTTGCTAAATTCTGCCATTTTTAATAATTTTTGCAGTTAACTTTTTTTCCAGCTATACATCTACCTGAAAAAGTTTTGACTTCTTTTTTATTTTTTACCTTTTTCCCTTATTGTTTAACACTACATAGAGGGACATTATTTAGTTATTTAATTAGTTATTTACTGTGCTGCTATATTCTCTTTCCTAATATTTCATTTTGGAGTTTTTGTTTCTTTTTCAAAGGAAAGACAAAGGCAGGAATGAAGGCGAGTAGGCAGGCAGGAAAAGAGAGGAGGAATAAGTAATTTTTTATTTTCTGTCTTTCTTCAACTTGGTTATTCCTGCTAGATCCTTGGATATATGTGGATTGTATCTAGTGGCTTTATCCACTAGGCCAATTTTGAATTTTTCTTTCACTATTGATAGGTGATACTGGATTCTGCTGGTTATGGTGTAGAACAACATATTCCTCTGTCTTCTGTATTTCCTGCTGACAGATGGGGTCAGAAATTGGGCTAGGCTCAAGCTTAATTCCTTTGGCAAGGTTACAGGAGACACATAATGTCTGATTGTCTCTCTTTTGGTGACCAACAGTCATTGATGCTTAATGTCTATATTCCTCAGTTTGGGAGCTGCAATGTGGTGATATTCTGACATTTCTTTTCTAAATATTCAGATAAACATTCATTTAGAATAGTTTTAGATTTATAAAAGATTGTAAAGATAATACCGAAAATTCAGTGCACCCTATACCCAGTTTCCTTAGTTGTTAAGATCTTACATAGCTGTAATACATTCATTGCAACTAATGAATCAATACTGATATCTTATTATTAACTGAAATCCATACTTTATTTAGATATTTCTTAGTTTTTGCCTCATGTTTCTTTTTTTTTCTGTTCCAAGATCTCACCATAATACACACTACTTTAGTTATCATGTCTCTCTTGTTGCTAGTGGGAATGCCAAATGATACAGCCACTTTGGAAGATAGTTTGGCGATTTCTTACAGAATTAAACGCAGGGTTACCATATGATCTAGTGATTACACTCCTTGGTATTTATCCAAATGAGATGAAAACTTATCCAGACAGAAACATGCACATAAATGTTGATAGCAGCTTTATTCATAATTGCCAACATTTGGAAGTGATCAAAATATCATTTAATAAATCAAAGGAAAAACAAACTAGCACAATCATATCATGGGGCATTATTAGGTAATAAGAAGTGAACTATTAAGTCATTAAAAGACATGAAGGAAACTTGAATGTATATTTTCAAGTGAAGGAAGTTGATTTAAAAGGCTATTTACTGCACGAATCTAGCTATGTGAGATTGAGGAAAAGACAAAACTAGGGAGACAGTCAAAAGACCAGTGGTTTCCAGGGTTCAGGAAGGAAGGGATGAATTAATGAAGCGCAGGTGATTTTTAGGACAGTAAAGCTATTCTGTACAATGCAGTAATGGTGGATGCCTGTTAATACGTTTGTCAAAACCTAAAGAATGTACGACACAAAGAGCAAACCCTAATGTAAACTATGAACTTCAGTTAAATGTAATGTATCCATTTTGCCTCATAAATTGTGAGAAATATACCACACAAGGGCAAGATGTTATTAATAGGGGAAACTGTAGGGGTGAGAAGATATTTGGGAACCCTGTTCTTCCTGTTTACTTTTTCTGTAATCCTAAAACTAAATAGATCTTAATTTTTTAAAAAGGAAAGTGCAGGCAGGAATGAAGGCAAGTAGGGAGGCAGGAAGAGAAGGGAGGAAGAAGTATTTATTTATTTCATTTTGTTCATCCTGGTTGTTCCTCCCTGGCCCCAGGATTCAAACCCAGGCCCTTGGGCTGTATGTGGATTGTGCTGGCCAGTGGCGGTGGACTTAACCACTTAGCCACCATTATAATTATATTTTTAAATCCCATTGCTCATTGTTATATCTGTATGGATTTGTAATTCTCATATTTTTCTGAGTAGTTTTATATCCATTATTACTGAGAAAGAAAAGGCAGTCCCAGGGCTCTGGGAACTGTTCTGACACAGAAGAGGTCAGGGTTATATTTAACCTGTGTATATCTGATAAATGCAGTCATCTCACAGAGCCCCAACTTCAGACAAGATCATTTTAGACCACAGTAAATTGGGACAAACAAGACAACTTCATAATTGTGTGGGCACTGACAGAAATAAGAGGCAACTGACAAAATGCCAACATCTTTCTCTCCCAGCCTAGGAGTGATTGCTTCTTTACCACTACGGTTTTATCCCATGTCTCATCTGCTCTCCTTATCTGTAAGATGTCTCAAGGCACACATTCACAGAAATTTCCTGACTCTGACAGTCTAGAGTGAACCCACATTTTTGGACTTTTCCTAAATACTCCCAAACCAAAGCCCAAACTATAACAGGTCTTTCCAATACCCTTTTACTGAGACAGCCCACTGTTCTCTCTGGTGTGCATTCACCTCACTGACATGGGTTTTAAATTCAATAGATTAAACCACAGGCATTGATACCACCTATTGAGATGCTGACATTTCTCCAGATTTAGGTGTAGACTTAAGTCCTCTCTGACATAGCCCCATTGTTTGTTGAGTACTTTCTTCTCTTCTGGCACAGCAGAATGTCCCACACTCATTTGTAGGTCTCCTACCCCAGCTCTGGAGTAAGCCACTTCTCTAAGAAGTACTGGATTCTTTTCATGGGGAATGGTATTTAAAAGCCATTAGATGTTGATTTATAAGAAAGCACATCTGAAAATTTAATGTTATATACAATATTATTTCAATTTTAGGAAGCTAAAAAAATTTAAAAAACCAAGTTCTGGGAATTAAGTATGCTTACTGCTCTTGGGGTATCACTGCTTCCAGGTGTGGTCGGAGCTATGGACATACTTTCATATGTACATACTTTTATATACATAACACAGAGCAGCTATATTTCTCTCTCTTTGTCTTTATTCATGATTTCACACTGGTACTGCAGATTTCAATCCGGCACCACAGGTTTCATTTTAGTTTTCTATTTATTTATTTATTGACAGCATGCAGCAAGTTTATTAGGAGAAACATGGGGACAGACATCTCTGTGGGTACTAAAGTGACACCTCCTTCCTTACTTGTAGCTCTCTTTTCCCTTACCATGAATGTACCTGTATATATGACGAATCCCCCTGTATGTAGCTGTGATCGCCATGCTGCAGCCCTGCTAAAGCTTCCCTCACTTTGACTGCCTGGAGCCACCACAGCTCTGCCAACCAAATAACTTGAAGACTGAATCGAAAGGAATGGAAATGAAGATGAAGATATGAATGAAGATTTTCTGTATTTCCCTTAAAGCTAAAAAAAATAGGAAGAGAGTCCAAGGTGGTAATCTGGTAGGAGCGAGTCTCACCTCCTCCCCACAGAACAGCTAGCAGTCACCTATTTTGCAGACATAAATGCTGTGGAAAAGCAGGATCAAAAGCTACAGTGAGAGTAACAACATTTACTGCCATAAAGTAGGTGAAAATGTCAGGGTTCAGAGCTACATTGGGGATTCAGAATTCCCAGCTTCAGGGGGAAAAAAAGACCATAGCTGAGAGGATGGAGCCTTGGAAAGAACCAGGCCTTCTGAAGAGTCACTCCTGCAGCAGAGAGCCCACACAGCAGGACTGGGACACGGAGGTAGGGGAGAGCATTTTGGTGCAAGATGGAAGGAGGACCAGAACCTTGTGGACTAAGTAAGAGCCCCCTACAGGAATCTGCCCAGGACACTGCAATAACTTGAAGGCAGCTTGGGGAGTTACCCACCTCCATCCCCCCTCCCACCATATTGCACCAGAGCTACTGGACCTGTCAAAAAGAAATTCTGCCCCCAGGCTTAAAGGTGCTTGAAATAGCATCTCTTGAAGAGCAGTCTCCTAGAAGTGAGAAATCTTCAACAGCTACTAACTAGTGACACCCTGTGAGTGGAGGCGGAACTGCAGCCTGATTGCTGATTATGGGCCAGCGATAAGATTTTTGCTGCTGTTCAGACCTGTGACACTGTGGGTAGGATCTGCATACTTCACACAAACTCCGATCCCATAGGCTGAACTCTCATACCCCAATGCAGGCACCTAAGAACTTCAACAAATCCAACCATTGGTGATGTCATACAACTTACGAACCCCCAGTGTTCAAACCAAGATCCAGGCTTGTTTGGTACAAGTCCATAGCCTACACAATGGCATTACTTCAGGGAAACCTAACCCACAGAAATAAAAACAGAATACCAAACTGTGTGAAGACACAGAGAACTGCATGCAAAACGATGGATCCAAATAAAACCCAAGGGGAAATCTGAGTGCAGCAGACACATACAAATTAGTTATGGATGAATATAGGGCAACAGTGATAAACATACTTGTGGAAATCAAGGAAATGATAGAGAAAGAAAAAGAGCAAAAAAAGAGAGATTTGAAATGAAGCAAGATGTCAAAGAAATAAAGAATACAATAGCTGAACTAAAGAACTCAACAGAGGGACTCAAAAGTAGGATGGATGAAGCCCCTAACAGAATCAATGAGCTAGGCGCACCCTGGTGGGACAGTAGTTGAGCCAGTTGCCGCCAAAGGAGCAAGTCACATACCCGTGGGTTTGAGTCCCAGGTCTGAGGAAGAAACAACCAGCGTGAGCAACTAAAAATTAAAGCAAAATAAAATAAAATGCCTCTTCCTCCTTCCTCTTTCTTCCTGCCTGCCTGCCTACTCACCTTCATTGCTACCTGTATTTTTCCTTCAAAAAAACAAACAAAAACAAAAAACAAAAACAAAAAGAACCAGTGAGCTAGAAGATAGGGCAGAGGAATCTATTCAAGCAAACCAGCAAAGAGAGAAAAGAATGCAAAGATAGCATTCAAGACCTATGGGATAACATCAAAAGGAACAGCATTCGCATCATAGGGGTCCCAGAAGGAGAAGAGAGAGAAAAGGGGGCAGAAACTGTATTTGAAGAAATAATAGCTGAGAACTTTCCTAACTTAATAAAGCAAGACTCCAGACCCAGGAAGCTCCAAGAATGCCAAATGAAAGAAACTCGAACAGCCCCACACCTAGACACATTGTCATCAAAACATCAAAAATACAAGATAAAGAGAGAATCTTAAAAGCAGTTAGAGAAAAATGAGTTACTTACAAAGGAGTGCCCAAAAGACTGTGTGCAGATTTCTCAATGGAAACTCTACAGGCCAGAAGGGAATGGCATGATATATTCAATATGCTGAAAGAAAAGGAGTTTCAACCTAGGATACTGCACCCTGGGAGATTATCATTCAGAACTGAAGCAATGATAAATAAAACTTTTTTTGTTAAACAAAAGTTAAAGGAATTCATCACCATAAAACCAGATCTATAAAAAAATACTAAAGGATGCTCTATAAAGTGTAAAGAAGCCCTACTTAAAAACAGTAAGATAGCAAAATACAAAAAGTGGGGGGAGGAGAATAAAAATGTGGATGGTTAGAATGAGTACAAGAATAATCTACTTTCAAATATAAATAGTAAATAAACATGAATTCTTTTTTGAAAGTACTAAGGAATTTTATTGTCAAAACGAGATAAAAGCATAACAGAAGATACAAATAAATTAATTATTGTGATCATTTTGGACTCTGGGGCCTCTCTATAGAAAGGTCAGTTCAGCTCCATATATATATATATATATATATATATATATATATATATATACAATACTGTCCAAAAGCCAGCAGTGACTGGTTAGAGGCAGTGACTGAACTAAACATAGAATTCTTAATGTTACTTCAGGGTAACCTCAAAAACACATCTCCATGGAAAAAGCAAAGAAGAAAACAAAAAGGGAAACCACTCAAAACATAACCATACTGCTCTCCCTAAGAAGAGGAAAGAGAAGAACAAAGGCACTGTCCGTAAAAACACCCAGAAGACAATTTACAAAATGGCAATAAACAGTTACATATCAATAATCACCCTAAACATTAATGGACTGAACTCACCAATCAAACAGTACAGAGAAGCTGAAAGGATTAAAGAGCATAAGCCAAGGTCTGCCTTATTCAGGAAACTCACCTTTTTCAAAAGATAAACATAGGCTCAAAGTCAATGGTTGGAAGACAATCCTATAGTCTAATGGCAACAAAAAAAAAAAAAAAGGAAGGAACAGCTATACTTATATTGATAAAACAGACTTCCAACTAAAAAAGCATAACAAAAGACTGAGGTGAACATTATATAATTATTAAGGGGTCAATTCAGCAAGAAGACATAACGTTTATTAATATATATGCACCAAATGAAGGAGCATCAAACTATGTTAAGAAAGTATTGTTAGAATTAACAAGAGACATCACCAGCAACACAATAATAATAGGAGGCTTCAGCACCCTACTTACAAACCAAAAAGCTTCTTCACAGTGAAAGAAAACATCACCAAAACAAAAAGACAACCTACTAACTGGGAGAAGATATTTGCATTTCATATTTCTGTCAAGGACTCAATACCCAAAATATACAAAGAACTCATAAAATTCAATAAGAAAAACAGGCAAGCCAATAAAAAAGTGGAATTGGAGAGACATTTTTCTGAAGAGGAAAACAGGCACATGAAAAGATTTTCTTAATTGCTAGCTATCAGGAAATGCAAATCAAAATAACAATGAGATATCACCTTACAGTCGAGAGATTGGTTATCCTCCAAAAGCCTGGAAACAAACAAATGTTGGTGAGGATATGGAGAAAAGGGAACATTTTTATACGGCTGATGGGAGTGTAAACTGGTGCAACCGCTATAGAAATAAGTATGGAGATTCCTCAAAGGATTAAATATGGAAATCCCATATGATCCCACCATCCCACTTCTGAATATTTACCCCCAAAATACAAAGACACTAATTGGCAGAGATTTATGCACCCTCGTGTTTTATTGAAGCCCTATTCACGTTAGCTAAGAATTGGAAACTACCTAAGTGCCCAATGTCAGATGAATGGATAAAGAAGATATGGTAGGTATACACAATGGAATACTATACAACCCTTAGAAGAGATGTAATCCTGTCATTTGAATAAACGTGAATGGCTCTAGAGGGGATTATACTAAGTGAAATAAATCAAAAGAAGTAAGACAGATAACAGATGACTTCACTCATAGGTGGAAGTGACTAGACAAAACAAAGGAACATCAAAAAACAATACCAACCCTTGAACACTTGCAATAGAACTCTAGTTACTGACAGAGAATGTGACAGGAAGGCAGGGGACAAGGGTTGGTGAAGCCTGCTGGACAATGATGAAGAACACTTGGTGATTTGGTGGCGGGCAGGGTATGTTGACATATATCTGAGGAATGGGGAAACTGTACATATGGGGAACCTACACATGAGTTTATTTTGAGTAGAACAAAGTTACCATACTAAAAAACAAAACAAAAATCTTAGAAAAAACAAATGCCTGCATGCCCTAGTCCTCATTCTCTCAGGGGCTGAGGTGTGGATCCCATAAAGCCTGAGGACATGGATTTGAGACCTGGGGTGGGGTGGGGTGGAGAACCAAAAATGAAAATAAGCAAATAAAAACTGCTTCCTCTTCCTTCCTTCCTCCCTCCCTCTTGTTTCCTTCTTTACTAAAAAATACGTCTTCCTCCTCTCCTCTCCTTCTCTTGTAACAGCAACAACAGAAAAGGAAGAAGCCTGTCAGACAGTGTGGCTTTACCTGTGGACATGGGTTCACCTGTGGTGGCATCACTGTGACAGTGCCCAGGTGTCGGGGCAGAGGGGGAAGTGCTTGCACCTGGAAGGGCAGTGCTGTGAGGGGGCCTCCCCTGGCCCCAATAGTGTGAGGCTGCATGGGCAGGAGGAGCAGAGGGATGAACATGCTGTTGGGGGTGGTGGCAGGTGGGAGGCCAGTGGTCTGCTAAAGCAAACAGTATTTCTGACACTTCCTATAGATGGCAAGGCAGGCTAATTCCACACTGTTGTGCTAGGCAGCGAACTGCTGTAATGCGGTCTTGTGGTGGGGTGGGGAGAGAGAGGGTGGCTCAGCCCTGAATGCATCGTGGGCAAGTGGGACTCTGTAGCCAGGAACCAGGGTGGGGTCAGTGCCTGGGAAATGCCTAAGAGGGGACGGCGGGGGAAGGGGCATTCTGGCTAAACCTACCTGGCAGGATTCTTGCTGAAGGCAGGTCAGGGTGGTCAGACATCCCGAGGAGTTGTGGAGGAGGAGGAGGAACACTATTCACTATGGAAGTTCTTGCTAAATCCAGACTTTACAAGCAAATGCTCACATGGACCCAGGGGAAGGTTCAGGACACTGCCAGAGATGCTGATTCACACAACCTGGCTAGCCCTCAAACACCTGTCATTGCTGAGTCTGTCACAAGGGACTGTTCTCCAGGGGCCTAATGCTTAGCCACCACGGTCTAAACTCAGAGAGAATGCTAGAAATCGCTATTTAAATGTTCAGTCAGAGGAAGTTCAGATTTTCTCCCATGGCCCCAGTTCAATAAATGATAAAGTGTGAATTACCCTGTTTACAAGTTAACAGCAAATTTATCTATCTGTCTGTCTGTCTGTCTACCTACCTATCTATCTATCATCTATCTATCTATCTGCGGGTGGAAGAGACCTCTGCGGCACTCCAGACACATCAGCAAGGTTTACCGTCAGTGAACATGCCTTGCTGTCCCTTTTGCTGAAGCACCTTCCTTCTCTAGAATGGCCTCACTCAGCTCCCACCTCTGCCCATCGTGCCCACCTGAGACGCCACTAGACTCCTCCTTGACGAGTTGCTCACCAGACTCATCAGAACCGCACTCTCTGGGCACAAAAAGGCACAAATCTGGGCACAAAAGGACATCCTCCTACCTCTGTGAGAGCACACATCCCATCTGCCTTCACCCCAGTTCCTGTCTTTCCCAGACCAGCACCGGGGGAGGGGCTGTTCTTGGCAGCCAGGCCCTGTGCTCTTGGATTGGTGGCACCCAAGGGAATTTGCAAATGGATCTTGCCCTCTGCGTGGTGGATTCCAGAGACACTGGCCTCCATAGCATTTTGCTAGAGACTTTCCTCCTCTGTCCTCTCTTCTTCCATCTCCAGGGAACTGTAGTGTCATCTTGACATTGGACAGAATTGCAGAACTACTTGATTGCACCCTAAACAGGTCATCAGCTCCATGGAAATAAGACCCTACCCTCCAGCTATGGCTAAATAGCCCAGATAGTGCTGATCACATTCCAAGAGGAGCATTCATGTGCTCAGGAATTTAGATGAAACTGTGTGTTTACTGGCTGCCCTGGGCACCCGCGCCACTGAGCACAGCGCCCATCCGCGCCTGAGAGTTTTCTTGTCATGTTTTGGGTTCCTCTTGGCAGACTCCTCGTGCCCCTCTCACATCTATGCTAGTATCTCATGCCCTCCCAGAGGTCAGGTGATTCAGTATGACCCTCCGGCCTCCTCTGCTGCCTGCAGAGGACAGACGGACCCCATGATGTTCAGGATGCCTGTCCATTTCCCCAGGCCGTGGACTGTTCTTCACCGACCCTGCAGTTGCTGGTCTTCCTCGGTGCCCAGCCCCTGGCCCACGGCCCATCACCCACCCCTGGAAAGACATACCAGGTCCCCCATCTCCGTGAGGCTCTTTCACACTGCCTCCCCGCCCCCAAACTACAGGACAAGCCAGGCGTCAGTACTTGCACGAACCTCTGAAGACTATAACTTTTACCAGCAAAAGTACATTCCTCTCATCTCATTTGCTTCTGGGATCGTCTGGACAGGCTGTGATTTGCTTTTCTGTGACTCCATAGCCACAGGCTAGGCAGGCAATTTGCTCCCTTCAATCCCCTCTCTGGGCTCTTTTATCACACAGCTGTAAAGACAGGAGGCCAGAAGGCTCTTCTTTGCTGTGTGTTCTCGTTGGACTTGCCTGGGTGGACGCATCCCGGGGCCCAGGTGGCTGGGTGGTCCTGTCCAAGGCTTAGAGGGTTCTCTCTCCCTAAGACAAGTCTCGCCACTGTGTGAGCACTTTCTGAGAGCCCTGCTCTGTGCTCAGGGCTTCATTATTGTGTTCATTGTCTCGTGTGACCCTCATAACAGCTCTGTGAGGCAGGTATTAGCAGCTCCATCTTCTAGGAGAGGAAACGGGAAGGCAGGTTAGGTGTCCTTGACCATCACGGAAGCTGTGGGGCTGGACTTGCACCCAGGCCTGCCTGGACTCGTAACTAGGAGGCTGGCCCAGCTCCCACCCGACACTGAAGTACAAGGGCAAGTGCAAAGCATTACTGGTTCAAATAACAAATAGGTTCTCCAGTGCCATCACATAATAGAGTTATGAAATCACCTTTATGCACTAATTTCTTTTTTTAAAAGGAAAGGTGTAGGAAGTAATGAAGATGAGTAGGCAGGCAGGCAGGAAAGAGAGGAAGAAGCATTTTAATTTTTATTTAGTTGCTCATCTTGGTTGTTTCTCCTGATTGGGATGACAATCAGGTTCTTGGGATTTATGTGGACTGCACTTGGCCAGAGATGGAGGGTCAAACCGCTACACTACCAGGGTTTGCCTCAATATCTAATTTCTGTCCTTCTGCTGTATCCTGACCTACTCCCAGCCCAGGTCCCCCTAATGGAATTTGAGGGTTCAGGTTTCTGCTGTTGTCCAGAACACCCCAACCTCAGATCTTAGGACCTGCCATCCTCCAGAGCCCAGCACAAACTCATTACAGCCTTTGGATCTCCCAAAGTCTCATTTCCACACCTGAGCACATTCTTGTTCCTCCTTCCAAGCACTGACAGTGCCAGAAGAGCAAAGCTGGTAATGCTAGAATGGGCCTCTAACATCTTGGGTTTAGTCCTAGTCTTTTTGGTCTCTAAACCAGGGCAAAAGGAAGGACTAGGTACCCTAGTGCCTCAGATCCTTCCCAGTCCTCCCTCTGGGCTGCTTCTGATCACAGTGAGCTTCATTTCCTGGGCTCCTTTAACAAGGAGGCCTGGCCAACTGGAGGGAGGAGGGAATTCCCAGGCAGTCACTCTTCTCTTTGCTTTTCACATCTCAGCAGTGGCTGTTTCCTCCTGGCTCCTGCTTCTGCCAAACAGCTTCTCCCTTAGGACCCAGCTCCCACTAGGCCATCCTCCCAGAGTTTCAGTGTCTGCAGCAGGGCCTGGTTTTGGCCTCTGGTCATATCCTCCATTCCCACTGTCTCCTGGGCCCTGGCTTGTCAGTGGTTTCCTGCTGTGGGGAAGCTCTGCCTTTTCTACTGTCCCCTGTTGAATTCCTAGGTGTCCTGTCACTTGATCAACCAAGTCTCTGTATGAAATTCCTCTATTCAAAGACCTAGGGGGATTTCTGTTTTCCTGGACAAATCTGACTCTTTTTTTTTTTAAGAAAAGAAGGGAAGGGGAGGAGAAAGAACTTTTTAAAATTTATTTTATCTTTGGTTGTTCCCCTGGCCTGTGGATCATAAACCCAGATCCTTAGGCTTTACATGGCCTACCCCGCAACTGCTGACTTAGTACCTGAGCCACCAAGGTGCCCCCAGACCTGACTCTTACCAAGTGCTTTATGAACCATCCACCTGGACAAAGGAAGAATCACTTATTCCTCTGCAACTCTCTGCCCATCTCAGAAGTGAAGCCAGAGCTCTTTTCTCCTCTGTTTCTCTCTCTCCTTTATTTAAAGGAAATGTGCATGTAGGAATGAAGGTGAGTTGACAGGCAGGAAGAGAGAGGAGAAAAAAAATCACTTTATTTTTACTTAGTTGTTCACATTGGTTGTTCCTTCCAGCCCTGGGTCTTGAACCTGGGATCTTGGGATGCAGGTGGGACTGCTCCCAGGGTGTACTAAACTACTAGGCCACCAGGGTGCACCCTGTTTTCCCTTTTTAAAAATCTGTATTTGTTCTGATATAGAAGCCCTGAGCAGCAGTGATGAGGCCACCCCGCTCAGACTGAGGAAATGTCTCCCTCTTTCCCCCAGATTGACAACTCCCAGGAAAGGGGGTCAGATGAGCACCCGCAGCCAGCACAGTTCTTATTCCCAGGAGACCACACTGCCTGCTGCGTGAAAAACTGCTGGTCCTTGCTGGTGAGGTGATGTCTCAAAGCTTCAGTTCGCCCAGAAACAGATGCATCGGGCCAGGTCCTGACAGTCGGAGCTATGAGTGTGTGAGACCCTGGATGGAAACTTGGCAAATGCCATTTGCTGGGACAGAGACTTTGCCTAACAGGGTCTCCCAGAGAGAGAACGGGAGGGGCCTCCATGGCTGGAAAAGAGATGGAATCTGATGCAAATCAACCCTGTAACCTTGGAGACCCAGGTGGTTAGTATAGTCAGCAAATACTGAAGCCTTCTTTACTCTCTGCTACATTTATTTCTTAAAATGTATTACTATTTGAAACTGTAGTTATTACACTTTGTCAAAAAAAGGAAGAAAGTTACACTTGAAGGAGAAAATTCAGCCAGTTCTCTAGCAGTAGGGGAATGGAGAATAATGTTGTCAGAAGCAAATCTCCACTTAAATTTGGCAGGTGCTATTGAATGTGGCTGCTTGATATTACTGCCATGCTTCTTTTTGGATGCTCTGATGGAGGGAAGTGAGATATTCCAGTTTTTTCACTCTTTGTGTCAGAGGAGAGGGAGCTAATTATAAAATATCATTCAATATATTCTCTGTCGAAGCATGACAGTCACTATGTTTTTTTCCTCTTCTCAAGATGCAGAAGTGACAGGTGCATTTCATTGCTGGCCCTGGCTGCATTAACAGTCTCTCTTAAGGTGTTCATTCTGGATGCTAGCTATTATGTTTCTTAGAGCAACCTTCCTTTGATAGAACTTTTCCAAAGAGCAGATGATACATCCTTCCCTTCTAAGAAAGTGACATGCAGCAGAAAGAGATCCATTGGGCTGGAAAAGTCCCTTTCATGACCCCAACCCTGAGACTAAGTCCTCAGGGTTAAGCCTCCTGTTTATGAGTCCTGGAGGAGAAGAGGGGCGAGAGGGGAACACTCTTTCAAGGACTTCAATCTAGCCCAAAAGAAAGAATTGATACTTCCAAGTCCTGACCCAGAATTTGTAAACCCAGGTTCTCAGCTGTTTGATGGTAAGGAGCCCCAACCTTTTTACCCAGACCATCGTCTGGAAAGAGGAGGATGGACTCAAGGGCACAACAGTTAGAGAAAAGCCCACAGGAAATACCGTCTCCCTTTCTATGGTTACTCTGTTTCGTTTCTGAAAATTACTATTTATCATTGCAGCGTGCGTGCGTGCGTGCGTGTGTGTGTGTGTGTACGTGCGCACGCATGCACAGGAAGAGGGCATTACCACCCAAGGATTGTTGCAGGGATTTGGGAAAAGTAGCCAAAGCCATGAATGGTTGCACCAGTGTAGGTGGAGGGCAGCAGTCCCCAGATTCAGGCAGTGGTCAGCAGTAGATGAGCTGGAGGCCACAGGGAATGGATAGCCATGTGACACCCATGAACAATGCGACTGATCAAGATCTGGGTGAGACCAACAATCTTCTTTTGAAATATGACAGAAAATAGACTCTGCCTGGGGAGATTGATACACAATACAAGTTCTTCTAAGGTTAAATGAAGGACTGTTATAGATGGCCATGATGCTATAGCAGACATTCCAGCCCCTACACTGTTAAAACCCATGCTGTTAAAAAAGTGAGTAACATAGAAACAGACAGTATAATGGTAGTAACCAGGGCCAGGGGTGGGAGGGTGGGGAGATGTTTTTCAAGGGTAATGCTTCCAGTTAAAAGATTTATCATTCTGGGGATCTAATGTACATCATGGTGTCTAAAATAATAATATTTTATTACATACTTGAAAGTTGCTAAGAAGATCTTAAATGTTCTTAAAGCACACACAAAGATAATTATGCGAGGTGATGGAGGTGTTAATTAGCATTGTAATAATCATTTCACAATATATACATGCATTAAATAATCATGTTGTATATTGTAAAGTTACACAATGTTAAATGTCAATTACATCTCAATAAAGCTGGGGTGGGGGAGAAAAAGTGAGCTAATATAATAAGTAACTACTTGAGGGAAAAGTTCTATCTCACATGTGGCAAATCATTATTAGGAAATTGTATGGTGTGATAAGGAAAAGAAACAACAACAAAAATTAATCCCTTAAAGACTTCAGGTTATAACTTTTTTTGAGGGAGGAAAGCAGGAAGAAATGAAGGCAGGCAGGAAGGGAGAGAAGGAAGAAGCATTTCATTTAGTTTTTCATTTCAGTTGTGTCCCCCAACCCCAGGTGCGAACCCAGGTTCGGGTTGTATGTGAACTGCTTCCCAGGCATGCCCATAACACCTGAGGTACCAGGGCATGCCATACCATGATATCTTAAAGTAGTTTTATCTTATGAGCTAGGAAATGCAACAAATTTAAATATTCTTCATGGGACTTATGAAGAGCCTTGTCCTCAGGCCAATAATGTAAACTAAACCAGTAATAAAAGCATCACCCATCCAAGCAAGAAAGAGACATTCAAAATATTTCACAATTGAGTTGAGCACAGTATCAACCAGTTAGATTGCCAGTTAGCATGGAAACTTGCGCTAAATTATAATTCTTCAGTTGCTGAAGAATTGCTGTGAATTGCTGAAGAATTGCTGCAGTTGCTGTGAAAAGGATTCAGGTCTTTGTAGGAGGACAGGAACCCAAGATAGCCAGGACAACAGAGGACCTTTATGGCTCAGGGAAAGGACATTTGCCAATAAATATATTTTGATAACCTAAATACTCATATTATTGCATACCATTTTGACCTGTATCTGTTTATTCAGCCATCCATCCTTCTATCCATATATTCATCTGACCATTTAACCTTCCATTTTTCCATTCACCCATTCAACCATCTGTCATCCATCCATCAACCTACTCATTAATACATCTATACATTCATTATTCCTATGTATTCAACAAACATATCTTGAGGATTTTTTCTTGATGGATACATGTCATATTGGATATATAGATGGGTTAGAATGACTCTATCCTTGATAATTTCACAAGTTATTTTTGTTTCTTGTGGGAAGGATGTGTTTTAGCTGCTGCCACTTATACTATGATAGAGAATTTATACATTATACTAAGGTCTTGTAGAATAACAAATAAATTTGTAAAATTTCATGAAGAATTATAAAATTATAGACATATAATTATAGACATTTGTAATTATGAATGTATTTTATACTTTCTCAATTATTTCTTGTAGCTATCCTGTAAGATGCGTGGAAGGGTGTTCTACAAATAAGGGAACTGAGACAGAAAACCCTATATGAGAAATAAAGGGGGACAGAATCTAGAATCTGGCCAGTACGCTTTTCACTAGGGGTGGAAACACTGTTGAGTGATTGTGGCTTTAAAGTATGGATTCTATTTCTATCTTAATATTGACATTATCGGATGAACTGTCTAGTCAGGAATGGATGACCCTGTTTACTGTGGTTGAGTTGAAACTGACTTTGCAATTAGCTCATTGGCTCTCTGCTTATTTGATAGAGTAAGAAGTAAGGAAGGGTCCACTGAAATTAAAAAATTCCCTGTGATTAGAAGAATAATTTCCATATAAAACACAATCCAACACTCTCAAATGAAGTAAGTGGTTCTTTTTCTTTCAAGAACCTATTGAACCAAGACAAATGCCCTACTGTTCCCACTGAGGTTTACTGTCTTCCTTTTTGTGAAGCTAGTGTAAGTGGTTAATATTCAGTAATCTGAATCTTTTTGAAACTGACTTTGACAGACTCTGATAAAGGACAGCCTTTGGTTTGAGGGTGAATGGAAAAACATAGTCTTGTAGTTGAATAAAAGACTATCTCTCAGAAGTCAGTTAAGTTTGAGTCAGTTTTTGAACTGTCAGTAGAGAACAGCCTATAGAGTATTTTAAAGATGAAAATAAGATTTACTGTCCTCTCTTCCCTGAACATCACTGAAGGTTTTGGCTGGAGAAGTAACTACAAGAAGCATGACTTATCCTTAGGAGATTTATGATCTCTGTCTTCAATGTACTGATATAAGCTAAAAGCATCTGATCAAAAATAGTCCACTCTTGGGTTACTGGTCATTCAAGGGGTGAAGTAATAACCAAGAATTATTACTCTCCAGCCATGCCTTTTTGAAATAGGTCAGCACCTCCTGTACTCAGAGCAAGGGTAGTTACATCCTTCTACCAGAAATCAAATAGGCTCCTTTATCGTTTATGATGGCTAGACCCACGGAAGTCGCTGTGAACAGAATAGATTGTTCCTGTATAAATGATCAGAGGCTTTCCTGTGCCTGTCAGAGATGTTAATTAAGAAGAAGTCCTGGGGAGCCTGCCCTTGGCACTACTGTTCTTATGCCAGGAGTGGACCCTGGGTGGGGAGGGCCTGGGAAAGGAAGATGGAGCATCATAGGCTGGTCCTGGGAAGCAGCATCTGAAAGAGGCAGAGACTGGCTCATGGGGAGGTGGTTAAACAGACCCTGCCTGCTGTACATGTGTGACCACCTGAGGCATCTGTGGTCCCTAGCTTTCCCTTCTCCTTGGTCAACATCCTACATCTTTTCTATTTCATCCTCAGAATCCCAGGAAGCTGGGGCCTCCTAAATGTAAAATGTAATGTTACATATATGTGTGTGTGTGTCTCTCTGTGTGTGATACAACTTGAGTTGTTCCCATATCTTGACTAATGTAAATAATGCTTCAGTGGACATGGGTTGCTTATACCTCATTTTGCTGTAATGCTATAATGTGCACTTTCTTTCTATTGCTCGTATTTTTTATTGTAGTACTTATTCTACGCATTAAAATAATTTCCTACGTCTGGGTTCCACATTCCTTAGACATTTCAACATCCCATGCCCTCCACCAAATCACCAAGTGTTCTTCCCCCTTGTCCAGTGGGCTCTACCACCACTGGCCCCCACCCACCCCCTTCCTTTTTGGTGACCTCAGTTCCATTGCAAATGCTTCAGGGTTGGTTATGCTTCATCTATTCCTTTGCTTTGTCTATTCACATATAATGTGCACTCTTTTGCCCAAATTTGTGAGGGGAAAATAGGGATGCATATTATACATGGTACTACTAATTCTGTATCTATATAAATGTTTTTAATTCTTTTATCTATGCTTTGGAGTTAAAAGTGTAACTCTAGAAATCAATACTGATATCTATGCAAAATAATACCCTGGAATACGATAACTAGTTTTGTTGAAGTTACTATGAAAGCAATTTCGGTCAACGAAGCAACAAAATGAAAGAGTGACATAGTGTTGTCCACAGAGTAAGTGACTCTGACTTGATAAGACAGGTGGTGCAGACAGTTTTACCACAGGGTGTACAGCGCAACATTTCTACACTCTTAGTGGGAGGTGACACTCTATTTGATGTTTTTACAAAAATACAGACACTGTGAGCTTTAAGCTAACAGCTATTAAATATGCTAAAGAGCCTGGCAACAGAGCTGCTGAGAGACACTGTGGATGTCCTCCTGCAGAGAGCCATCAGGTTGTGGAGGCCACAGAAGGAAAAGCTTCTTATATCTTGTATCTGTTCTTGTGTTTTGTGATTATGTTACATAAAATTTCTTGCACCATAATATGTTTAAAAAGTAAATACTAAGATTTCTTTATGATGTAAAACACAAGTACCTAAACATAAACAAATAAAAATTTGAATTGAAAAATTAAAATGGAGATTTTTTTTTCCTGAAAGTTTGGGCTAAAAACATGGTTGTGCATTATACACGGCGAAATACAGTATCTTTTCAAGTCAGTGATTTTATTTTTTTCAATAAGAAACCCATAAGTTGAATTGCTAGATTATAGGGTAGCTCTGTTCTTAATTGTTTGTGGAAACGCCATACTGCTTTTCACAATGGTTGCACCGATTTACAACCCACCAGCAGTGTATGGGTTACCCTACCTTCTCCGACTTCACCAGCGTTTGCTCTCTCTTCTCTGTTTGATACTATCCATTCCAACACATGCGAGGTGATCAGTTCATTGTGTTTTTGACTTGCATTTCCTGGTGATTAATGATGCTGAGCACCTTTTCATGTACTTGTTGACCATGTGTACATCGTCTTTGGAAAAATATCTAGTTCCTGTGTGCACTTTTGATTCCGATTGTTTGACATTGCATTGTATGAATTACTTACATAGGAATTTTATTGCAGTAACTTTGCTTTACAAATTGAAATAAACTCATATGTGTAATTACCCAAATATGCAGTTTCCCCATTCCTCAGATATATGTCAACACACCCTGACTTCCACCACATCACCAAGTGTTCTTCACTATTGTCCAGTGGGCTCTGCTGCCACTTGCCCCACCCCAACCCTGTCCCATTCCCTGTTGGTCACCTCAGTCTATTGCCAGTGTCCAAGGGTTGGTTTTGTTTCATCGGTTCCTTTATTTTGTCTATTCACTTTCCTTCTCGAGTAAGATTCTTCTTTTGACTTATTTCACTTAGCATAATCCCTTCTAGTTCGATCCATGTTGATTCAAATTACAGGGCTTCATCTCTTCTAAGGGTCATGTAGTATTCCATTGTGTGTATGTACCACATCTTAATCCATTCAACTGATGTTGGGCTTTTAGGTAGCTTCCAGCCCTTAAATAATCATCCTCATCATCATTACCTCATGTTAAGGAGTTTTTAGCTTCTGTTTTCTTCTAGAAGTTTTATTGTTTCAGCTCTTACATTAGAATTTTTGATCTGGGGCACATTCTTGTGACCCTGGCAATCAAGACACTGCCATGGGTACCATGGACCCAGGATCGCAATCTGGGATTGGGGTGAAAAAACAAAAATAAATAAGTACAAAAATATGCTTCTTCCCTCCTTCCTTAAAAAAAATGTTTCTTCTCCTCTCTCTTCTTCATCTCTTTAAAAAATATAAAACAAATCTTTGATCTAATTTAAACTAATATTTGTGGGGAACTTTGAGTCTTGAATAAGGCCATAAGGCTAGTAAATGTCAGGGCCAAAGCCCAGGACCATGCTGAGGGTTCTCTCAGTGCCTCTCCCTGGAGCCCTCATGGTGGGTTTGCTGTTTGGTCACCCAGGTACTGTTGCTTCGGTCCTGCCAGCCCTTCAGATACCTTTTGTGACTGACTTCTTTTATTTGGCATAATGTTTTCAGGTTCATCCTTTTTATAAACTTTTTATTGAAATGTGGTATCTCTCATTGTATGGCAGTAGCACATTTTCTTTATTCATTTATCCCTTTGATGGATGGACATTTGGATTGAAGTTCCCAGAAGGAGGCAGGTAGTGAGTTAAGTTGTGAACTTTATATCGCAAAGTCACGTTGACCTACTTATGCATTTTACTGGGGCAACTGGATAGTGACGTAATGCCTCTCAATGTGCCAGCTGCCTTCTCTCCTCCACATTGAGGACAGACACATGCCCCAGGAAGCGAGGATAGTGTGGGGGCAGGGAGATCACCAAGGGCCTTGTTGCACTGAACCTCACCCAGGGCCACTGAAGAAATCTTACTCTGCATTGACATATTCCCCACAGGACCCCATCTGGGGCACTTACTTCAAGGGCACAGTTTTATTGCCAGAATATCTGGACACCAGATACTTTATTAAACAAGATTTTTTTGGCCATCAAATCACCAACTATGACCCTAACAGAGCCAAGAAAAGATTGCCTAAAAATTCTGATTTCACCAAGTTCTTGTATTTTTGGTTAAATGGTAAAAGCAAAGGGTGCAGATTTAAGAAGAGGAGAGGAAGTATTCTCCTTACCCCAAACTACTCCATGGCAGCAGCAGAAAGTGTCAGGTGTCTGTGAGAACTGACAGGGCTGCAAAAGCAAAGATTGACTGGAAATGGCAGAACCTTGAATTGGTTCTTAAAAAAAAGACCACACAAAACGAAACAATGGTACATTTAGAAAACATTAGCTGCTGGAATTAATCGTAAAAGGCAGCAATGAAAATGCCTGACAGGACGGCTCTGAGGCCTGAGGCTCTGAGGCTCTGAGGCCACTGGACTGAACGCCAGTGGTCAGGGGAATCCCTGAGTCTAGAAATCTGTGATCTTAACGGGACCCTGAATAGTTGTTGGGGGTGGTCTGAGAACCCCACTGGTTTCAGTGCTCATTTCTGAAGTGGAAGGCCCAGGAGAAAGGAGAATGCTTTGGAGTCTTTGGGAATGGAATACATTAGTCCTCCCCTCACTAGGAAGTTTAATTGACCAGCGCATTCTATTTAATGCCCGTTCTGGTTTTGGTCGATGAAAGGATTATTTTTATATCAGTTCAAAACATTTTTAATTGAGTGGAGAAGTCCACTACAAACATACCACTTCAAGTGGAAACTCATGGATATTCACAAGTTGTCTGTGTCTTATGCTTTAACAGTTAGGGTTCTCTTGAGAAACAGAACTCAAAGGATATATATGTAGAGATTTATGATGGGACTGTTCTTGCAATTATGGATGCTGTGAGGGTCCAGTCTGAGTCTTAAACAGCAGAATCAATGGTGTTACTTCCTTTTTTTTATTTTTATTTTTTTGAAAGGAAAGGTATAGGCAGAAATGGAGGACTCCAACCCAGGGGTATGTGGCCTGGGTCCTTTGGAGGAGATTGACCTAACCTCAGTTCCACCAAGGTGCACCACTGGTGATACTTCTAGTCCAAGTCCGAATCCAAAGTCAGAAGAAAGCCGAGGTCTTGAAGACAGGCAGAGAGAGCGAATTGTCCCTTATCACCCTTTTTGTTCTCTTCAAGCCTTAGTTGGACTGGATGAGGTCCAGTCACATTGGGGAAGGCAACATACTTTCTACTGATTCAAATGTTAACCTTCTCCACAGGCACGCCCACAGACACCTCTAGAATAATTTTTAGCTGGATATCTGGCCCAGTCAAGTTAATACCATAAAATTAATCATCACATAAGTTATTTCACATATTGACATTAAGGGGATCTACCTGTATTTTATATTATTTATACTTTAATTAAATGGTGAAGACTAACCAAGTCAAGAGATCTCCAGAAATTTACTTCAATATTGTTGGTCTCTCAGGTGAGCTGACTGGTGCCCCTCCTCTACTCTGCCATTGTTAATCTTCATTGTCACGCTTGACCTTTACACCTGTATGTCTCACCATTAGACTGTGAGTTCCCAAAGCCAGGAATCTTTTCTGTATTATTTACCCACTGACACCCACCCTGGATGGTGCCTTCCAAGTAGAAAATACTCGATATGCTTTTAGAAAAAAATTGGACATGATGCCTGGCTCATGTTTCTGGTATGTTGAATTGGCCTTTCCACCCCCACCTCAAATCTGGCAGAAGAGGGTTATGGCATTGTATAAGCTGGATTTGACAATTAATATGAAATACTAAAAAATTATTGACATTTTTACAACAGAGAAATCATTAGAATGAAATGAGACTATAAAATAAAATTGTAGCAAATGGCTAATAAAGTAGGGTGTCAAGTTAATAAACAATCTTTCTGTAATGTGTTTTATTTTGGTGACTTGCAACAGCAGTTGCTAACTCACAATGGGCTGATTCCGAGCAGATCTAGCTCAGCTGGTGATAAAGAAATATAACTCAACATTATGCAAAATATGGTTCTTTTTTGTTCCATATGTTATTGAGTTATTCAGAAAAATGTTAACACACCTTTCATGGATGATTGTTCTCCAGTAAAATTTAATCACACCAACTATGCAATAAGAAAAATGCATAAGTTTCCTCTATAATTAAATAGACTAAATTCACGAGTTCATCACATTAATTAAAATAGCACTCACCCAGTTGTAAAATTACAAATAGCTGGCTTTCTCTGGGGCTTCAGATGGTGGTTATTAGTTCATATATTTAAACATATATAAGATATCATCTGCCCTGAAGTATTTTAAGATTTGTTAATTTCGCAACAAATCCTTTGTTCGAAAAAAGAAATTTAACTAAAATCTGGCCTTTAAACTGAATTCCACAGCCAAATTGATGCAGCATTTTTTTTCAGTCAAATGCCAACAATGTCCCTATAAATAAAGCTAGTTACCAACTTCAAAGTAATAAATAACCTTGAACTTTCAGAGAAAAAGATATTTATTTTAATCCATTTAAGCCTGGATATAAATGATTTCAGTACCTAATGGTACAAAAACCCAATATTCACAGAGACTGATTATATTTGACTCTAAAGACCCAATGATAATACAACATAATTAAACACGTGGGGCCTGAGTGTCTTTGAAATACATTATCTGCAGGGTGGATAAAGAGAAAGAAATGGGATTTCTTCTTTTTTTAATGGGATTTTAAGAATGTAAATCTGGTTTTAAAATGTTTGGTTAAATCATTCGCTTATCTAATTCTCAAATCCCACATGAAGTTAGTTTTCATAGACTCAGATTTGGAAGCTCTCGAGTCTAATTCCCAATCCAATGCTAGAATCCCCTTTGTGTTACTCTAAGCTCAGGCAGCCTCTCATGGCAGCCCTTTCCTCCATTTGAAGGACTGATTACTGGAAGTGTCTTTCTTATGTTGTTGAGTTTTAAACTAGGTCCCTATAGTGTTCCACAATCATTAGTCCTTGTTCTGCCCTCTTTCTGTAATATAGAAAAAGTCTCTCTTACCTCTAGAAATGACCCCAATCCTTCAACTGTTACTCACGTATTTTTCAGACTTCTCTGCAGTCTAGATACTATATCTTAGGCTGACTCAAATTTGTCAGTGACCGGCTGTAAAATGTAAATCACAAATTCAGTTCAATAATATTTATTAAATACCATGTCTCAGGTACATGCTTGGAATTGGGTCTTATACATCTATAATTTATAAATATATAAAATAATATCCCCATCTTCTAGAAGTTTCTGGTTGGGAATGGAATAACTCTGTACCTGGCCCATGTGGCCCGCTATGGGAGATGTTGAATCTTTGGTTGGGTAAATCCCAGGACAGTCATTGGACCATCTTTACTGAGGACTCAGCGGATGAACCTTAAAAGATCACAACCCATTTTGACACCCTCCTCCCCTTCCCATTTCACACCAAAGTCAGACTTGGACCTCAGGTATAAGCCAACTAGCTGTTGTTTCTGCTTCCATTGTCTACTCTGGTAAGTGGACTCAGCTCTCTCTTAGCTCTAGTGCCCTCTTCCTCCCTCTAAAGATGAACACAGGAAAACCGAGAGTCCCACTTTGACTTCGAGTCAATCTCCCTATTCCAACTTAATTTTCCTAGTGGATTCTATTTTGTGAATCAAGGGCATTGATTTAACCTTAATCATGGTACTTCATTCTCCTTCTATTGTTCTTTATACACATATTCCTCAGTTGGAGCCCCCCACGAGCGAGGAGAAGAAAGGAGGAGAAGTACAATACAGGCATTCCCAGGACCCTGTGGCAAATTCCACCAATTGGGCACTAGAACGCCTCCCAGATACCCCAACACTCACAGATCAGACATTATAAAAATTTATACATAAGAGAAGTGCAAAAACATGGTTTCATGGGTGGGAAATTAGGGGTTGAAGTGGCGGGATAAGGCAAGGTACAGGAAGGAGTAGACATTTTAGCAGGTGCAGTTTGAAGATTATGGAGGGTGATGGCATCTATGTGAGGGAAACTGGAATATATTCAGAGAATGATGAGATCTTAACTTTGGTTGAAATATATAGGAGAGAATGGGAGAAGATGCTAGAAAGAGGAGTTAGCCAAGACCAAGTGCTTTGACTCTCAGGTCAAGGTTTTGCACATGATTAGGTAAACAATGAGGAGTTCCTGAGGGCTGAGGCTTAAGGACATGGAAGTGGTCTTTGCACTAATGTCAAGATGACCTAGCTGCTGCACAGGGAAGGGAGGAGGGGAAGGGAGCCTGAGCACTATGAAGACAGGAGGCTTTCAGAGCTAAGACCCAGACCTGGTTATCTAGCAGGACTGTGCTGCCTCCCTTCATGCTCTTTGGAAAGGATGGCTGCAAACACAGGTTGCACTCATCTTTCTAACTGTTAACATGACATTCTTGGTTGATAACGGACATGGCATTGACTGAGTTCCCCATGTCTTTTTGTCCCCTGGAGCTTGGTCATTTCCTCAAAATAGTTAAACCAAAGCTAACATCTGGCTCAGTTGTGCTGACTTTTAGGAATCATCGAAGCTAAATAACTGGGTTTATAGAGAACAATGGAACAACCTTAGATGAGAAAATAATGGTGGCTTCAAATGTGCTCATGGAGAACTGTGGGAACTAGCCAGACAAAATGGAGACAAAGGTCAGGATGGACATATCAAATCCCTACCCCTCAGCACCATGACAGCTCTGATCCCTACCAAATTAGGTCTGGGAGTAGGTATGGTCCTCTGCTTCTGGAACATTCTGCCCCCTTTTCTAGAAGTCTTCAGACCTCAGAGACCTAAGTTCATTTCTTCCCTCCCCTTCCTTTGCAAAAAAAAGCATATAACCTCGTCCCCACATGGCAAGGGGTTGAAGAGGCATTTTGAACAGGAGTTCCCTTCTTCCTCTTTGGTCAAAGAATGCATTTTTTAAAATCTGTTCCTACTTGTGGCCCTCAGTCTTTACTAGCTTGATGGCAAGAAGAACCTAGGTGATAGTGGTCATTGTTTTCCCTCAGGAAATCTTTCAGGTCTCCCCACACCCACGACTGACAAATGATTTGGGGAAGTCTGTGTAAATACATTCACCTTGTGCAAATGAGTATTTTTTAGTGTTAGCTTGACATTCCTGATTCCCAAGCTCATTCTAAATCTGGACAGTATCCTTTATCTCTTCTTCCCAATTCTTATTTTGTCAGAAAAGTTACTGCTAACATGTTGACAAGATAAGGACAAAGACTGGCCCCTGGAGCTCTAATTGAGAGCCCCATTAATAGCATAAAGTCATTGACCAACAGACTGTGGGAACACTGCTTCCCTGAAGGCAAATCCGCCTATCAGCCTCCTCATGCCCTTCACTGCACACGGCCCACACTGACATCAAGCACTGCTTTTGCCTCCTGACTCTCTAGCCCTCGCATGAAGAGAATGAGGTTCATCAGACATTATTGTCCTGCCACTTATGTAAAGGCTGCTCCTTCTTATTTCTCTTTTAAAGGAGTTTTTACTTATATAAATAAGCTTCCATAATTCTATTTTAAAGGGTAGTGACAATACTTGTAAAATAGTAATAGATTTTATTGATCGAATTCCTCGTGGACTTCTTGATAACACCTGTTGAAACTTACCTATTTATTGTGATATTCGACAACCTGACAGTTTCAAGGTGACTGAAATTGGGCATAAAGGAAAAGCAGGGAGCTTCATCCGGAGAGAGCACATTCTGCCTGTGCCTTTCTGCAGACCCTGCAGGAACTGCTGTTCTTAGATGGCAGGCTTATGGCAGCAGAGACCTGGAATCTTCTAGTTCATCTAACCGTCAGCCTGTTTGAGTTGCAGTCTACTGTGAAAAGGCACTAAAGCTTGATTCAACCTCCTCAAGCCTGATGTCTGTCAGCAGACGCTGGTCAAACCCCTGAACCCTGGTCTAGGCTCCTTCTGGAGCAAGTTGGTCCTGCTCCTGACGGGACAGCTTGGCCGCGCTCCTGATGGGATATCTTGGCATGAGGGAGGCAGGTGAGTGCATGAGCCATGCAGGACAAATAAGCAGTCAAGTAGAGAAGTCATGGAAATGATTAATAAGCATATTTTAAATATTTTAGTACTTGGGGAATCAAATCCTCTTTACTTTCAATATGGAAACAAGATGAAAGGCCTCTGGCTATTATGGTGATCAAGGGCATAGCAGGTCAGATATCAGTTGAATATTAATGCCAACTGTGTGGCATGTTTGTGGCTCTTGAATTCAAAAGTGACTGGTTTTGGACCTTCTGTAACCCAGGCACTATATCCAATCCCCAAATCTGAGTCCTCATAAAAGTCCAGATAAGGGTTATTACTTGAAATGACAGATAAAAAGAGATGAAGGTTGAGGTGGTAAAAAATCCAAAGGTAGGATATCAAACGGGAGCCCTGCAGCATCAAATATATTTACAGCTTCATTAGTTTAAGGTAATGATCCCCGCTCCCCCACCCCGTTTAAAATTCCAGGTGATTTCTGATGTTTAGAAAGTCCTGCTTGAAATCTGGCTGCCCGCGAGATGACGGGAGGAGGTCTGCAGCACCCCTGATCTGGGCCGGGGACCTCTCCGAGTTAGAGCTGCAGCGCGGCCATGCTGCGTCATTTCCAGCCCTGGTGAGGCTCCTCCAGGGAAGCGCAGTGGTAGAATCCTGTGTTCTCAGCCGAGGCTGTTTTCTTCCAGGGAAGCCAGGGAGGAGGGGGCACTCCCCTCCCACCCTCACAGTGCTGGACTTGAGCTACTAAGGACCAGCATCCTAGCAGGGCTAGACCACTGCTCTGTTCCACGTGATATCACTGTTGGCTGTAGAGGGGAGATGACAAGGATCCTCCCTTCTTACTTATTTTAAAAAACCGTGCTGAGGAATTCTGCTAAGTTAGGTGGAAGAAAATAAGCAGAAATCACTAGCCTTGGGCACAAAGAAAGCTCCAGAGATCATGTAAGTCAGACAAACAAGAAGCTGTAAAAAAAAAACCCAAAACCCCTGTGAATGTGAGCAGCCCAGGAGCCAGTACAGCAGCCCCGCCACCCCCCACCCCTGCCAGCAGCTGCTTCTGGAAAAATAAACAAGTAAAATCCCAACTGCTCAGCAAAGACCCAAAACATCCAGTGGGGGAAAAATCGGCCTTTTAAGGTAAAATTTTATGAACTAGTCCTTGCATTTCTCACTCATAGAAGGTATGAGTGAGAGATGACACCCCTGAAATGTATGCAATGCAAATACCTTACCTCTTATCTTCACCTGAGGATGTTAGAAAGTAACCAGATGCTGCTTCAAACACACTCTTGGTTGTAGAATGATTAATGCATCTCTCTGCTATTTGCAACCAGCTTTTTCCACTAGGGTAAAAGAGGAGGGACAGGGATGACCAGGATACCTTGACTCTACTTATTTAACCTAACACTGAAAATAAAATATTTTACTAACCTTCCTTATTACAATGGCGTTTTTTCAGGTAACAAGTCTAAACCCCACTCTTGGAATAATGCCACAAACAAGTGGCATTTATCCCAGGAATATAAAGTTGGCTTAGCATCTATTATTTACTGAAGTGTCCCCCACTCTCAGCTCTTGCCCTCAGTTAATATTCTGAAAATCTGACCTTCAATGTGACAGCTTTGGGGGATACAGCCTGTAGTAGGTTGTTAAGATAAGTGAGGTCTAAAGAGTGGGGTTCTAATTTGTTCAATTAGTGGTTTTAGAGAAGAGAAAGAAATCTCAATGTCTCTCTGAATCAATCTCTCTCTCTCTCTCTCTCTCTCTCTCTCTCTCTCTCTCTCTCTCTCTCTCTC